>VDFB02031540.1:0-23408 GCA_007258455.2 Sequoia sempervirens | reverse complement strand
GGCACTCAAGTATTTAAGAGTAATGCATCTTTTACTTTATTAAATTTTTCCTTTAACAAATAAGTTCCAAATTGATTTGTAAGCGATATGCATTTTTAAATTAATGTTATATATATATATATATAATCTGATAATCTTTAGTCTATAGGTATATTTGTAAATATATTATTATGGTTTTAGTTAAAAGAATATCATTATTTCGGATTTAAGAGATTTGGGGTAAATAAAAGGAATAGATTATGAAAGAAAAGATCAATTTAATTAAATTTAAATAATAATAATGAGATGGTTAGTCGTGAAAATTAGACCTTACCTTGGTAATCTTATATATTGCATATTTTGTAAATAGTGTGTTATGCTAGTTGCAAAACCATCATGTGTCTCTGGGTCCCGTTAGTGGATTGATTGTTATGTGAAGTATGTGTTGAATTTATGAAACTGGGTAATCAGGGTTTTGTTCTTTGTGAGAATATTTGTGTACATGGATTTGTGGGCTTTTAGAGGCTTGGATAAATATGGTATGGGTTGAATTATTGTGATGGACCTTTGTATTGATTGAGATCATACTTGCTATGAGTTGTTGTGGCTCTTTAGCCATGCACTCTTAATATGTATCACAACTGCGTTGAGAGAAAGATGGTCCATGCTTTGCTCAGGATGTGTACTCTTATGGGTTTTGATTATGTGCACTATGGCTTGCCCTATTGATTTTATTGGGTTTCCTATCTGCTAGTAGGGGGAGTTGCTCTCAATGGGGGCCAGCGCACAAAGTGGCACCAAGGTAACCCATGTGGGAGTTTCTTAACTCAGTGATAACTTAAAATGAATTAAGGGTTGGGGTAACTTTCATACATTAATCAAGATATTTGGATGCCTCTCACATGCCTGTAGTGCTCATTTAGGCTAAGGATGGGCTGAGAAGGCCTGGTTGGCAAGACCAACTTCCTTGTCCTCATGAAAGGAAGATTTTTTCTGCATGGGTCACCCTATGGGGCCGGCGACTCGTGAGAGACTTCCAAGGTAACCTTAGATGGGGTCCAACAGCTAGTGAGAGACTGCCAGGGTAACCATAGATTAAGGTCAGTGGCTAGTGCTAGACTACCAGGGTAACCCATGTTAGGACTATGTGATGACACTCTTCCCTTTGCATACTAGTATTCCCTTGTTTGTTCCCTCCCTTGGTATGTGATGTCCTCTAGAAGCAATGCATTTTTTTTGTGACGTTATTATTGTTGTAGTGTCAGTTGCTATCTGTTACCCCTGTTATGTCAGTTGTGGTTGTCTTGTTGTTCTTGTGGGACCAGGTGTTATCTCCTAGTCAGGGGGTGGACCTTAGGGTTCCACATGGTTGGGTGGAATGTGCCTTGTACTCCATTGGGTTTCCCTTGCTATGGTTCATGTTCATGGTGACTGCTCGTGGAATGTGGACCTCTGCAACTATGCCAATGCGAGTGAAATATCCCCATGTACTTGTGCTAAATTGGAATCAACTGTATCATGTAATTTAACTCTGATGTAGAATCTCCCCAATTTATCACAAGGAAACATTGATGTAATGATGCAAAGTTGTAATTAACTGTAAACACTCTCTCTTGTAATGAAAATATAGTTGATATTAATTATATGATTGTTAATTAAATGATCTTTGATGTTGTTATAATGATGTCTTGTTATGGTTGATTCATATATGTTGATCATTTATATGTGATGAATAAAATAAATTCATATTGTTAACTGGAATTTGTTTAATGTAATGATTTACTATTCTTGCTAGTTTAGTTGTTGGGATCTAGTAGCGTAGTCACGGGCCTTAGTCGACTCAGGTTAGAATTCATGTTATTGTGCTCTTTGTAATCTTTAATATGTTGCACTTTCAAAAAAAAAATTGTTTCATTTTTATGTGTTGTGTTGTGTTGTCCTCTAGGGTTTCATGGTGGGGTGTTACATTGAGAAAAGAAAAGAAAAAGCCTAAATATGTTTGTAGAAGAAAACAAATTCAAGAAGGAAAAACTAATCTTATGCATGTTGCACAAGTAACATTTGTAAGTGCATAAAAAGGAGCTTGAAAACAAGGGGAGGTAATCATTGCCTTATCATTTTTCCCCAAGGAGTTGAAGAAGCATTACATAAGCAACTTAGTATAACCATGATACATGACACAGTAACAAGGTGTAGGTCTCAATAGTCAAAATGTTCTATGTATAATCATTATGATTTTGATGAGCATTGTGTGCCATAATTATCAAACAATTATATTTGTTCATCTCATAATGTAAGTTTACTTCAGCAATATTGTCTTACAGTCGCATAGTGCATTGACTATGTTTAGTAGTTGCCAGTGTTTGCATCTTTTTGCAGAGATAGTTTTCAAAAGAGTGATATTGATTGACATTTTTATCTTCATATTTGGGATTGGAACATTGTTTATTGAAGTTTCCTTCAAAACTTGAATCATTGATTGTGTATCAAATACAAGTGTCCACGAGGGAGTATAACAGTTGGTAGATGTAATACAAGACTCCACATTGGACTATCTCTAGTCACCCATGAATCATGTTAATGTTTTGATGCCATTCCTTATATTGCAAGTTACTACTAATCAACCACTTGGATATGCTAACTAATAGTATCATGCAAGTTCTCTACGACAGTACTTGTTTGTCAGTGCAATTTAGATGCCATACAACATGAAATTACTTGAAGTAGCATAAATTTTGACAGTATGATAGTATGACATAGTTGCTTGATGTAAATTTGTAATTTCTTGGTACAAATTTGAAAAAGGAGAGAACATATTTATTTTTACAATTTTGGATTTTATTGAAGATCATTCACGTTCTTGGATAGTGATTTCTTGGACATATTTGCATTGCAATGAATGCCAACGGCCTTTAATAGTATACATGAGTAGTTCATAAGTTTCTATTTACACATTATTGGCACTGAGAAGAAATGTGGGGTACTTTTCCTAATGATGAGTAATCTTTGTGATGACTTGAAGATTTACTGACATTATTCTTCACTGTAATAGTGCACATTAAGTTGTAAGTTAGAGACAGTGCATATTAAGTCATCTCATGACTATAGTGTTTGCAATCCTTTATATGGAGCTCATTTGTAGGGAGAGTAAATGATTTACTATGTAGGACCTGGTATATGGTGTTTAATTTCAATAGTACCTTGATGATGCCTATGCAAAGCTCATATTATTGATGCATTGTGTTGAAGTTTGGTAATCTTCAAGAGTTGCTACATCTCAATTTATTGAGGGTTTCATGTTGAAGAACCTTACATGTCAGAGATTCTTAAATTCTCTCACACAAAGATACTTGTGCACATGGCTTGTTGTATTTAGTTCACATTGATGTTGATACTCTTTGGATATTCATCTCAGTTAGTTGGCATGGTGGAGTTTTTCATTGTTGTCAACTAGTCCATAGTGTGATTAATCATGTCATTGTGCTTACTAATTTTGATACTCTTCTCATGGCTTGAAGGAATTGCAGGTGTGTTACAAAAGAATTTTCCATGTTAAAGGAGTTGGTTCAAGACAGGTCTAATAATGCTACTTTAGTGAAAGTTTACTTCATATCAAAAGAGTTTCATTTTTTTGTACTATGGCAGTCATTATGATAGTGATTTGATTATGGATTCCATATTTTGATCTAATAGTGTTTGGTTTTCACTGTGATAGTAGTTTATAAGGCTTGGTCAATTGGTTTCTTGATGCTTGGCTCCTCTATACAGGTTACACTGCTAGTGATTCTTTGTTGTTTTTTAGTCACTTGAGCATGCATTCACTTGAAAGTTGTCTTGGCAAGAAATTTCTCCGCACTACTTTCATCTTGGTAGTAATTTGGTTGGCATTGGTACATACATGACTTGGTATATTTCAGTCCATACATACTTTTCACTTTGCAATTTTTTTTTGCATTTGGATGGTCATATATTTGATAGTGATTGGCATTCATGAGAGTGGATTTGTTAGTGATTAACATTCAGTTTTGATGACAATGATGATAGTTCAATATAACCAGATGGTATATTTCATGCAAAAGTTGATAAGGTAGTTGATACTCATGCTTCTTGATATGCTCATTTCTTGATATGCTCATGCTTCATTTGTAGTGTCATACTTGTTTCTAGTATTCATGCTTACATTGATTCATTTTGAAGCATTTCAATTTATAGCTGATTTAGAATTTCATTTCAGTTTGATGCTTCATATGATAGGTTTTGATTTTATAGTGATATACAACAACACATGTTTCACATGATAGTATTTGGTACATTGGCTTTGCCTATGGTTTGGAATTCAATTGGGAAATTCAGGTTCAGTTGGCATGTAGTTTTGTTTTGCATATCAGTTGGCAAATTCAGTTTCAGTTGGCATGTAGTTTTGATTTGCATATGTCCACATGCTTTGATGATAATAATAATAGGTTTTGATGAAACCATTGATACCATTTGAGGTATTCTTGATTTCAACTTATACCCCTTTGACCTTTGGAATTATTGTCAAAAGGGGGAGTAGGGCATGTGATACATGGTTCATGATATTCATATTTTGGTGCATGGGTTCATGGTGCTATTCTTTCTTTGGCAGGTTGCTTCTACAGGTGTTATTCTTTTAGGTTCTTTGGTAGGTTTATTCATATTTTGGTGCATGGGTTCATGGTGCTATTCTTTCTTTGGTAAGGTGCTTCTACAAGTGTTATTCTTTCAGGTTCTTTGCCAGGTTTGACATCAATGCCAAGGGGGAGTTTGTTGACCCCTTTGACATTGGTTTTGGTATTGATGTCAAGCATTTACCTTGGCATATATATTGAGATGCTCTTGTTACTTTGGCACTTTAATGAAGGATATGAAACAACTTCGTTTGGTTGACTTTGCATGAGCATTGATAATTCATTGAGGCAAAAATACTTTATGTGCTTATAGTTCTTTGGACACATTGATACATTTGTGTAACTTTGATTTGATACATGGTTTCTAACATCTACACTTGTTTTTGGTATTAAGGTAACATTTATACATGGACTTTGAGACACACTGTTATATGGTCCTACTTAGACATTTGTTGCATCTGAAGACTATGAGCCTTGGTCTTTACTTAGCACATTTGTATCATTATTTTGATACAAGGCATGATGGTGTTTATTATATTCATGTGGTTGTTGGTCATTATTTTAATCATTATCATATATATATGGGCATTATGAGGTTTAAAGTAATCATGCAAATAATAGCTAAGATTGACACAATGATAATTATTTTTTATTTGCAAAGGGAAACAATTGATGATGAAATGTCAACATAATGATGCAAGTGCTACATATCTAAAAGGAAATGATGAAATGTTGAATTAATGATGTGGTTGTTTTTTATTTTGCAAAAATAAAGGTATAATGAGGGATGTTGACACTATAGTTTTCATTTTCCCTAAATGATGGTCTCGTGCACATTTTTTAAGGCAGTTTGTTGAAGGATGTATTAGGTTTTGGAAGAGCTTGGAAGAGTCGTGGTATGGCGGCAAGAAAAGAGGAAGAAATCAGTTTTAGATAGTTTTGTTGATGACATTCAAAGTGATGTTGTCTTCCATTCAATTATGAGTCGCATTCAAGAGAGGTAACATGTTTTTATTGTGCAAACTCTAGTTGGTTGTGTGGATGAAAGTTATTTTTTGTTTCTTTTGAATTCGATGGTTGTTTGAGGTCAAGCTCCTTAAGTTTGTAATCATTCTATAACTACATAGTTGTTTTCACCTATTGCTAGGGCACACCATGAAAGGGGTGTTTTGCATTTTTCTACTTGCTAGGGCATGGCTCTATGTCAAATATTTAAAGCTATTCATAAGGTGAACATTAGGGTTTTGTGTAACATTGATGTGGGTTTCTTGTTTAGACTCTACACCCTGTTTTGTTCACAATTTCGACCATGTATAAAGGTGTGGCACATATGTTTATAATGTTGAATGTAGTCATAAAATGTAGAGTTTGCATTGAAGAAGAGATGCATCACGATGACTCAAGAGGCAGTTATGAAAATAGTTTGAACATGATATATTTGATAGGTTCAGTCAGTGATAGATGGCAACATTATGCAAACTTTTGATTGTTATAAAAATAGTGATATATTATTGTTATTGACTTGGTGCTTTCAAAGAGATATCATGTTGAATTTATGAGCAGAATTCTGAGATGTTTTGTAAAATGTATGCAAAACAATGAAGAGTCTGATACATTTTTTGTGTTTTAAATATTCCAGTATTATGAATCTTTAGGACATAGGATGTGTTAGTTTGGAAAGTAGAAGTGTTATACAGTGAAACAGAGCAACCCTCTATAATTGATTTATTCATGATTCATAAATGTGTTTTTTCAATGAGGCAGTTTTTTAGCTAGTGAGGCATAAATTGTAGCCAGTGAGACATTTTATAGCTAGTGAGGCTCTACCATTGAGGAATTTTGTAGCCAGTGAGGCTCTAGTAGTGAGCCACTTTGTAGCCAATGAGGCTCTACCAGTGAGGCATTTTGATAAGCTGGTGAGGCATTTTACAAGTGGTTTTTCATCCCTATGAGGGTTTTTCACTCATGAAAAACACTATGTTATGATTCTTTTGTAGATTCTTTTTGGTCTTGTTGTTTTCTTTATTTACATTGCAGCATTTGAGTTTGTATGTTGTTTAAGAATCTAAATTTTGGTTATCACATATGATTATACTCTTGAAACTAAACATTTATTGTTTTCAAAGAGTTTAAGTATTTTCAAGAATCATTAGGTTGAAATTAATTATTGAAACACCGATTCACCCCCCCCTCTCAGTGTTTCCTATACTCCAACACCTCCATTCCACAACACCCTCAACATCCAAACATGCCACTCACATCACATACCCACAAAAAATATTGGACACCAATATTTCATCCCTAACCATATTCTTCAATCACACCAAATACCCAAAGTGTTCCTAATGTTCAACAAAGTCAAGTGATTCAAACACCCCAAGTGGATCAACAAGGACAAGTGAACATAATAGTGCAAGGTCAAACATCAACACAACAAGGTCAATCATCACAAAATCATCCAATTGACCATCAAAATCAAATGGTCGATGATTCCCTCAAATCAACCAAGGAAACACATCAAGTCAATTGGTTCCAAATCAAATCAATCAAGGAAATACATTGGTCCCAAATCAAATACATCAAGGAAATGCATCCAATCAATTGGTCCCAAATCAATTCAATCAAGGAAATCCTTTAAACCAATTGATCCCAAATCAAAGTATGCCACTAACATCACAACACCAAGTGGCCTCATATCAAACATCTCAACCTTTCATTTAGCATCAAGGAGTCCCTCAAATAATTCAAAATGAAATGGGGCGTCAAGCTTACATTCGTCCATCACAATCCCAAATTTTGCAAGGATTGATAGCACAAAATGAAGGACAAAATAAACCACCTCAAAATCTACTCAATCCACCTTCACGAGTCACTCACAACATAATTCCCCAAAATCCACCACTCATTCCACAAAATCAAAACATCTCAAGTCAATACATTCAAACAAGTCAATTTATCACAAATCAAAACACCATTCCATCATCTCAAGGACAAAATGCTTTGGCTTATCAACAACCTATTATGAATCAACACTAACAAGCTCAATTGCTAGTGCAACAACAAGAAGCTCAATTACTAGCACAATAGCAATAGGCTCAATTAGAATCCCAACAACAATAAGCTCAATTACAAGTGAGGAGATTTCGAGCATGAAGCAGGTTTGTAGCAAGGAAAATCTGAATAGGCGTGATGGCAGGAAACAACATAAGTCTGCAGCCAGAACACGAGTTAACGGTAATTAGCAGCTCACTTCTAGCTTGGTCGGTCACTACAAGGAGCTTGGGGATGGGCATCATTGATATGCCCATTGATATGGATCCTTTGTAGAGCATTCTTTCCCCCTCGAGAAAACCCTAGGTCTCAACCCTTTAAGGAAATATGTGGATGCCTCTGCCCTACCTACAATGGATCCTACTGCGGTTGCTAATTGCAGAAATAAGTCTAATCTATTTCATGTTTGCTCCACTTTTTTTTCGGATTAGATCAAGTATTCTTCTCCCTGCTTGTCTCCCTCCAATTCTCCAGTGGTTTTGCATTCTTCTCCTAGGGCAGAGCTAGTTTCTCAACCTGATGATCCTAGCTTCTCGCTTGGGGATACTGCGGTGGTTCTTGCTGAGGAATCGATGGATTTTTTCCTCTCTAATAATTGCATCAATGAAATCACCCAAGATTCTGGCACTTGTTCCTTGATACTGTGATGTTTGTGTAAGCGCTTGTCTACTGCTTCGCTTTTGGAGTGGATCCAATCCAATTGGAGCAACTTTCCCACTCTGACAATCGAATCACTGGATTTTGGATTTTTTCTAATCACTTTTTGCTCTATTGTGGACTATGAATTCATTTTCTAGAAGGTCCCATGATTCTTTGGAAATTCGAGTCTCTCCATTTCTCCATGGTCCCTTTTTTTGATCTGGCCTTTGCAAAAATCACATCCGTCTCGATCTGGATTAGGCTTTATAATATGCCCTGGGTGTTGCAGAATAAGGTCTTAATTCAGGAGTTGATTAATCAAATTGGTACTTTCGTCATTCTTGACTCTGAAGGGTTTCATTTGATTGTATATTTTATCGGGTTTGTGCTTTGATTAAAATTTCTAAACCTCTTTCCCACTATATTTGTGTTCAGTCTTCTCATGGCATCTGGACTCAGTATCTAAATTTTGAAGGGTTTCCCTTTTGTTGTTTCCGCTAAAACAAATTGGGACATAAAATCAATGCCTGTTCCATCCAATGATAGCTTGGGCTCAGGTTTGTCAATCTTAAAAAATGGGAAAAGAAGGATGGATTTCTAGGTGTTAATTTCATATGGTGAAATCATGGTCAATTTCAAGACTCTCATTAGACCTTTGGGAAAGATCCTACTCCTTCCCTGGAGCTATCTCTTCTTCTGGTTGTTGCTCACAAAGATCCTTTAGCAAATGCCTTTCCTAGTCTCAATGCTAACGACTCAGTGTTTGATGACACCTTTTCTTTTATGGACGATATGGACAATCCAAATCATGACTTTTTTGAGGATGACACTATTTTAGAGCTTCCTCAAAAACTCAAAATTGCACAAATGATTAAACTTGATTGTGGTGCAAGGAGGAAGAAGGGAAGAAAGTCTGATGTTGAAAATTTTTGAATCGAAGGCATGGAAGTTGTGGAGGGGGGCACCCAATGGAAAATGGATGCTCTCTTCTCTCAAAACAATAAAAAAGCCTAAGGGCTCTTTGATTGGATTGTGTGTTCCTGGTTGTGGTTTCCAGTCTCTAACTAGATCTTTGTAGATGTACTTCCTTCTTTCTTTCTATTGTTGGGACCTTTTTGTCCTATCTTGTTCATCTTGGGTTTTATCTACCATGTGGCTCTTATCTGGTAGATTCTTCTAATTTCTATTTTTCTATGTTTGAATAAAAGGGTGTGGGCCCTCTTCCCACTGTTTATGAATTAAGAAAAAAAGATAATTAAATAATTAATTTAATTATTATAAATGAAAAGAGGAAAATGTTAGCTTAATTAAATAATTAAAAATTCTTAATTAAATAATTAAAAAATATTTAATTAATATAGATAGAAGAAATAATGAGGATAATGTTAAAGTGACAAGATAGAAATACATTAGTCACTTTTACATGTGTTTAAGCTTGATAGTGATAAAAGTGCTAGAGAGATTTTTTATAATAAAAGTGCTAGGGTGTTTGAATGAAATGAAAGCTTCTTATTTATATGCTTCACTTGACATTTGATCAATGTTGGAGATTGGATTTACAAAATCAATGGATAGAAAAATTCAAGATAGGGTAAGACCCAAATTTGAATTTTGATGGAGGGAAAGTTAGAAGAAATAATTAAATTTATTGAATTCAAAGTGATGGTTGGAGAAATAAATAAATTTATTTATTTTAGAATAAAATTTTAATTTATTTAAAAGAGGAGTGTTAGCTAATTAAATAAAATAATTATTATAATTATTATAGAGGAAATGTTTTAATTTAAATAAAATATTTTTAATTTATTTAAAAGAGGGGTGTTAACTAAAAATTATTTAATTATAGAGAAAAATATTTAATTTGAAATTTGATTTTAATTAATATTGGAGGGAAAAATATAAATGATGAATTAATTAAATAATTATAAATTATTTAATTAATATAGATATGATAAAAAGATTAAGATAATTAAATAATTAAAATAAAATATTTTTAATTTATTTAAAAGAGGAGTGTTAGCTAATTATTTAATTACTATGAATGAAAAGAGAAAATTTGTTAGTTTAATTAAATAATTAAAAATGATTTAATTAATTTAGATAGAATAAATTATGAGGATAATGATGAAATGATAAGATGAAAATACATTAGTCATTTTTAGGTGCCTACATTTTGCCCCTCTTTGAGACAATGTGTTTGAAAGTGTTGTTTCAAAGAAAAGATTGATGATATACCCCAATATGTCCTGGTGGACCATGGGATGGAGGATATGATGCCCCTTCAAGAGATTAGCCTAAGAAAATAATTTTCTAGTTGGGCTCAGGACAAGAAGGATTAGCTAGGTTTATGATAATGATGATGATACGATGATGATGATAATGATGATGATGCATGCATATATTTGATGATTGATGTTATGATTTATGATATATTATTATGATGCACATGTTATGGTTATGATAATACAATGCATGCTAACAGTTGTGAAAGCAATAAAATCAATCTCCACCAAGGATCAAATATCAAAATGAAACTTGTAAAGTGAAGATGCGACAAAAGACAATATGTAAAATAAAGCAACAAGGAAAAATAAACAAGACATGTTACTTTGAAGAGGAAACTTAGCAAGTGGATATCGCTTGTCATTTATCTAGATTGCATACACACAACACATATGCAAACATAAAAAGAAAGAAACTCATGTCTAAATCTAAGCTACTCTAAGTTCATTAAGATATAAGCCTTCAATAAATGGGAGAAAAAAATAAATTCAAACATGCCAAAGAAGACACTCATGTTATGACCCAAGCTGCTCTAAGCATATTAGGATAGGCTTTTATTGAGAAAATAGGATAGAAAATATCAAACCAAACAAGAAAAAGAAAAGAAACTGAGAAGCAAAATCAACATCCAACATATCTCTTGCCAAAAGATAAACTCATTTGAATTTGATAGATAGGGCCCATTGTAGGAAGGATACATCCATTAGGACCTTAGATTTGTTTTGATAAAGCCCATCATAGGAAATATAATGTGTTAAGACATGAAAATACTTTAATAGTGATACCAAAATATAGGCAACAAGTTCTGCAAGCCAAAGGTTTAGCTCAACATCTGGCATTTTTTTTTCTCATGATTTTTGTTAAAGCTCAATGTTTTAGGATTTGCATATGACCATAGGATACAATAATGCAAATATATTTCCATAATCCATATGAAATTTAATCGTTTTGCTTTTGGATTTGATTGTGTGCTAGTTTTTTCATCAACGTTTTGAATCACACATAAAGATCCATCTTTTTCAACTCTTCATCCTGATGATGGATCACTATGTGTGATTCAAAACATTGATGAAAAACTAGCACACAATCAAATCCAGAAGCAAAAAGATTAAAAAGGATACAATAATCCAACCCAACACCTAGGTTAGGGGAAAGGTGCCCCCAGTTAGGTATAGGATAACTTATTATGGGATAGATGGACTAACTATGTTGTGATAGGTGTATGATAGGAGAGGATATCTCCAAAAAATATATTGCAAAGGAATGAGATAGTCTTTACTACATATATTTCTATTATGGATGTAAGATAAAGAGGATTCTTTGGATAAAATGATGATGTCTAAAATTCATATATTTGTAAGGATTTGCATTGTCTAAAATATACTTGGACAAGGTTTGCTCCCAACTTTACAAAGACCAAAGTACCAAGGGTAAGGGGATGGATTAGATATCATGAAGGATATGGATTCGATAGTCAAGATCAAGATAAGGAAAGAAGAATTTTTTGGATGAAAAGAGGGATATGTGATGGAATGGATGACTTAGGGGTGAATGAAGCTTTTGAATGAGTCAATTTGGATACCCTTGTAGTTTGTGTTTTGATATGTCTTGTTTGGATAGGGATGGTGGAATCTTATGGAGGAGTAGGATCGTGACATGAAAGGATATTTTGATCTTGACATGGCAAGGGATCACTACATGGAGTGAAAGGTATGAACTCATGAGATGGGAGATGATCATTAGATGTCATGGAAGGTGTGCTTTGATCTTGATTTGGAAGGGAATTGGAAGATGTGGTGGAAGTGAAAAGAATAGCTTGTTCATGAGGTGACATGGAAGAGATACTTAAGCTTGAGATGGAGGGGGATTATGAAGTGGAAGAAGGAAAATATCTTGATCTTGAGATGGAAAGGGTCATTTAAAAGGATTTGATTAAGAATGGACCCTCAAAATTGCATGAGATAGATACTTTTATCTTCATTTTAAGAAGGGGATCATTGGATACTAGTTTCCCCTATGGGTTACAACTGTGCACTTAGGGATTGTATTTTTTATAGAAGAGATTCCTTCTACTCGAGCTATGGTGTATTCATATTGAATGAAAGAATAATTGGATCCTTTAGGATTTCTATTTTTATTTGAAGGTTCCCTTTTTCAATGATTATGGATAGGATCTTGGAATATATTGAGATCATCATTAAGTGAAGGTGTATTTTCTATGTCACTATCACATTGATCTATAAGGTCTTGGATAAGATTTTTCATATTGAAGCAATTAGAATTTTGATGTCCTTTGATCTTATGGTGATAAGATTTTTCATATTGAAGCAATTAGAAGTTTTATGTCCTTTGATCTTATGGTACTCAAAATATTCATTCTCTTTGTACCATGGAGGTTTAATTTTTGGTTCTTGATTTCTCACTTCGAGTAATGTGATAAGTTTAGCTTGGATCAAATTTTGCAAGGCAGACTCAAGAGATTCCTCTAAAGGAGCTTCTTTCCTTTTAGGAGCATTACTTTTCCTAGGTGTTCTTCTACCAACTTGATTATTTTTAGGATTATTTGTTGCCAATTGCAAGGTAGGTTGAAAATTTTGAACTATTTTTTCATCTACCACACCATCATTGATAATGTTCTTATTTTTGGTCCAAATCCTATGCTTATATTTAGATGTTGAAGGGTTATCCTTATTATATTTAGAATTTTTCACAAGACCCTCATAAATGAGATCTTTTTCAATTTCTTTTACCTTTTCAATGGTCTCATCAAAGGTACTAGTACATTGAATTCTTAAGTGGAAAGCTAACTTGTTGTTTAGGTTTTGGGTGAAAATGTGAACAAGTTTATTTTCAATAATAGGATAAGGGAATTGTATTTCCATGTGTTCTCTACCTTTGTAAGAAGGACACAAATGATTCTCCCTAAATTTTTTTGCATTAGATAAATCAGTCATGGAAATTTCACTTTCAATGTTATATAAAAATGTGCAATGAATTTGTCTACCAACTCATGAAAGATCTTGATCTCATGAGATAAATACAAAAATCATTTAATAGATTGACCTTCTAGGCTTCTATGAAAGAGGTGTATTAGATATGTATCATTATAGGACACCTTAATAAAAGCTATGTAAAATTCCCTTATGTGTTCTCTTGGATCACATTTTCCCTTGTATTTATCAAATTTATGCATTTCAAAGTTTTGAGGAAAAGGTATCATGTTTAAGGACTTGTCAAAAGGATAGGGGCATATGTCTTCCAAAGTATAGCTCTTCTTAGATAGTTAGTGTTTCTCATTTCCATGTTTGCTATATCTTTTGTTATAACTCTTGCATTTGTTGAGCCACATTTATAAATATTGATGGAGGGGCACTTGTGTGAATGTAATAGTATTGTTGATATGATTTAGGGGAATGTGATGTTGTTGAGGTTGAATTGTTGAAATGTAATGTCGTTGTGGTTGAATTGGTTTGGTTTCAAATGTAATGTTGTTAGGGTTGACTTGGTGAAATATAATGTTATTGTGGTTAACTTTATTTGTCACATCTCATTTTTTTCCTTAATTAATAAATAAAATTGGTTGATACTATTGATGGATTATCTTATGATTGTTTGATTATGGATAAATGTGTTTTTAAATTATATGTTATATTTGATGCATGAAATTAAAATTGAGATTTTATGAGATGTTATGTACACATGCTTCGATTATGATTTTATGGACTAACATATTTATGCAAATTTGAGTATGAATGAGCACAAGAATGTGTCGAAGGTGAGAACATGGCCAAGGTAAAGGTATCCTAGCCATTTGGAAATGATTAGTATAATGGAAACCTAATGCACACACACACATAGTTGCATTCATATTTGCATTGTGTATAATATGATTTCACAACGTTATCCTCAGTACATGATTGCTTTTAAGTGTTATGATTTAAATTAATAATTATGTATTATGGCTATTATGTTGTGAAAGTTAAATTATTTAGGGAAATTAAAAATATGCCATTATTTATTTTATTTTCAAAAATTAAATTGAATGATTGGAAAATTAAAATATTTTATTTTTATTTTATATAATAAATTGCATAATTTTTTTTTTAATAAAAGTGGCATAGCCAAAAACCTTTATTTTTAAAAAGGAAGATTACAAAGAGAGTTGCATAATAACAATATTGCAGAGAAGAGAAAAATTTTGTCATAATGAGCATATACAGGAGATAGGTGTGCAAGAGGGATCTTGTAAAGAAAGCCTTGTAACAATGCAAACAAACAATCCCTCATCAAGAATTCAGGAAATACATTAAATTTTAGACGTTGTCAAAATTATATTCAGGAGAAAAAAATTACATCATAAGAGAGGAAACCAAAACCCCATGAACTGGGGGGTCAAGACAAAAGAACCAAGCCGATGAACGAGATAAGTGGAAAAACAAGAGAACTAGGTAGCCATGGTGTAGAAGCCAAGTCCACCAGGCAAGAAAGGTGCCAAAAACCCAATGAAAGAGATGAAATAAGTAAAATCCATTATGTCATGGTTGAGCAAACGATCCATGAAGATGAGCATTAGAGATGACATTGCTCAAGTAACAGAGAGATGAGAAATGAGCCATGTAGATAAGCAACTAAGGTGACCAAGCTTAAGCAACAAAAATGCATCACAAAATTCACCAAATAGTGTTGAACCAAAACCCCGTCATAGGAACATTCCAAGCTAAACGAAGTAGAAGAGATTTCAAACCAGATTTAAGAGTAAATCCCACTTTCCTCAGAAGATTCCATGTTGGTCAACGGAGGAAAATAAGGGATGGAATGAGGTTCCACCAAAGCATGGTGGATAAGAAACTACACTACATCAAAAAGGTCCAAAAACATATTGGAAATAGTATGACCCAACTTGGGTTTAAGACCATGCAAGTTTCTGATAAAATCATAAGAGTAGTCGTCGAGCAATCTATGAGCCATCGAGCTCAAAAGAGCTGAGATGCAGTAGTCAGATAAAATGAATTTTTGACAAAGAACACCTCCAGCAAGATTAAAGCCATTTAATATATCATAATCCTCAAGGGAATTATGCAGTAAAGAGAGAGGACAAACATGAGGAAATATATAAGAGTTGGCTACAAATTTTACCATCTCACCACACCATAAGAAATCCATTAGATTTGAAACAAATCAAGAAGCTACCTCATGCGGGAGTGACATGGAGTGAAATTCTAACTAGTCATTCCCTAGGACCATTCGAATTGCCTCTTCCATGGGCTTGCATTCTATGATGCAAATTCGGCTTAATTTTTCTATGCGGAATGGTCTAGCATCATGGAGCTCATGATATCTTGAAGGAACCACCATTCTACATTGTGACTTTGACAAGGAACTAGGAAATTGTGAGGAAAGAGGACCAAAAATGGTATATAAAAAGACCATCACATGTAGGAAGGAATACAGTGCAAGGAAAGAAATTAATGCCATCAAAAGCTTACTGTACCAAAGGGTGGTGCACAATAATCAAAGAAGCCCATTTTAATGTGTTGATGATATATTCATACCATATGTCCCCAAATGTAATCTTTGAAAATCAAATTGTACCCCACCTCTGCAACATTGAAGCAATGATAATAAATGAGGATCATAAGATCTGCAAGGTGTAAGAGCCCAAGGAAAGATGGTGGCCCATGTGCACCCAACAACATCCAAAAAATATGTAAAAAACACATGTGACAAAGACATTTGCATAGGTCTCAAGTACTAATAGCAGTGTTTCAATAAATGAGACAATGATGCAAATATCTCAGCCAATTTCAAATATAGAAATGTTGATAAATAAATGAGTCTTTCCCAAGTAGAAAAGAATGTTTTCCAAATTGGAGACAAATAGAGGGTTGTTATCCTCCAAATTCTTGTCTTGGGAATGAAGGATAGATCATACTGAGCATTCTTCCCAAAAAGAAGGAAATTAAATCTTGTCGCCAAAGCTCCCCCATACTAACCGAAGAAGGAAGGAATTCCCTAACTGCAATTAATATGGAGGAGGGGCCCACAATCCAACATGCTTCAATCAGTTATGCCACATATTTCAATCAAAGAATGCCAAATCATCTTTTCCACATGTTTCAGTCAATGATGCCACATATTTCAGTCAAAGATGCCACATGTTTCCGTCAACAATGCCACATATTTGAGACAAAAATGCCACATCGATTTTTAATGTTATGCCACATGTTTCAATCAATGATGCCACATATTTTAGTAAAAGATGCCACATCATCTTTTCAAATTCAGTATTTTTTCTTTTTTCCAGATTTCCACTTCAAAAATGGGCTCGATGAGCCTCCTGATCAAAAGAACAAAATTAATGTTGGTTTCCAACAAATAAATCTATAGAAATTATAGCAAGAGAAAATAACCACGAATCAAAAGAAGGAGGTTTGATGAAGTTAATTCAACAATTTCAAATATTCCTGATATGAAAGAATTTTTTACTACAATTTTAGATCAATGGCCTTATTTGTAAGTCAATTTGCTTGTTCGTTAGTGTGAATGGTGGATCTAGACCTACACAAATATAAACAACAAACACAATATTAGTCAATTATGCAAATCAAAACCATCATTCCCCATAAGATTCATTTGAGACATAAAGAACAAGAAATAAAGTAAAGAACACAAATAAAGCAATCTAAATTCTATTCAAATGCTCAAACCCTCAATCCCATGGGGGGATTATTGTTATTTTAATGTGGAAAATAGCCATTTCCCAATTCCTTGCAAGCTTGATGATGATTATTGGTTCTCCTTGATAAAATTTTCCATAAGCTAGCTATGAAATTTATGAAAACTATGAAACTTGGATGAGAATGGATGAAATTTCTCAAAACATGAAGATAATGACCTTGCATAAGTTGTGGATCCAAAATTAGTAAAATAACTCTCCATTTATAGAAAATAAGGATGTAAGAATGAGCAAAAAGGATGAATGTGGGACTAAAGATCAACCAATAGCAAAATGTCACTTGTCAACATACTAGTGGAGAGGAGTGGAGCACATTTTGATGAATGTGCAAATAAATTCTATTAGGTGGATATTTGAAATTGGAGAAGTGACATGTTGGAGGGAGATGTGGAAGAGGAGTTATTGCCACTTGGCTCAAGAAAAAGGACTTGTAACAGTCATAAATGCCAAGTTGAAGGATAAGACATTTAGGAGGGAGAATTCAAATTTGAAGAATATTCCAACTTGATGCCCTTTTTGAATGAAATAGAAGAATTTATAAATCAATTAAATTTATTCATTTGTGCAAGTTGCAAAATCTAGAGGATTTGATGGATTAGTGTTAGGATTAATCATGATTTGATTAACTTAGATGAAGATTTAGCTGATTTGACATTTTGAAATTGATTTTTAGATTTATTTAAATCAAAATGAGAGGAAAATGAATGTTAGATTTAATTAAATAAAGTTGGATTTATTTAATTAAAAGGGGATGGTGTTAGACTTAAATCAAATAAAGTTTAGTTTATTTAATTTAAAGGAGATGACCTTAGAACTTAATTAAATAAAATGAATTATTTAATTAAAAGAGGAGAATAGGATTAATTAAACAAAATAATTTATTTAATTAATAGGAGATAATGATTTAATCAGATAAAATTGATGTATTTAATTAAAAGATGAAATATGATGAATTTAATCAAATAAAGATTATTTTGATTAAATGGTTAGCAATGGAGTGACTTAGGATAACCGGTGTTAGTAAATCGATTAAGGTGCACAAGATCAATCAGATATTTTACGTGTCTACATTTTGCCCCTCTTTGAAGCAATGTACCCATGGTTCAAAGAATAACCTTGTTTGAGATCAAAATTCATTTTTTAAATTTTTTCGGATGCCCCACTGTTGCCCCAGCGAAATAATTACATGGGCATACTGCTCCCTCGAGAGATCAGACAAAAATTTAGATTTTTGAGTGATTTCTCAAAAAAAGAGGACAAGCTGCCCGATGGGTCTAGAAAGGCTCCAAGATGCCAAAATGCAAGAAAAAGACCTAAAATGAGCTTTGGTTGGGAAAAAATAGGGTCAAGGGGACAAAACCCTAGTTTGATGGCTAAACAGGGTCAAAAAACCCTAATTTTCATGGTTGAATAGCCCTCGAGGGGTCACTTTCAATTCATTTGCACACTCAGCCTTTAGAATTTCTTGTTTTTTTGACTTCTAACCTTCATACGAGATGGCACAAAGAGTGCTTCCCCTACACATTTTTGAGCGAGTGCAAGTCTACCAATGACTTCCAGGCGCAGGACCACCAGTATGTGACCCTAACTCAACTTGTATTTTCATTTTTTGTGCACATTTAATAGGTTTTGAAAGTCAAACTTGTCTAGCAGAACTATTTAGCGCTGCTGAAAGGGTAGAATCGGCAATGCTAGGCCTCAAACCATACCACCATTGCGACCTACAATGTCACGTCATAGTTTGGGATTTAGGGGGAAAACTCCAAAGGCCGACGCATATGCAAATAGCGTCGCCACGATCTAGTTAGGTGTTTAGGGTTTTAGGTCAAATAGGCCCACAATCAAACGGAAATGTCATGGTTTAGTTTGTAATTTTGGGGCTTCTAATGGTGTAGTTTGGAGTTTCCAAACAATGATTCCTTTGTTGTTTCAGTTGTGAAAACTTCAAACGGGATCCAGGTTTTTTATGAAACTTGACACTATGGCTCTATTGGTGCAGGAGGACAAAGAGCCTGTACATTCACATGAGCACCGATCCCCAGTACTTAGCAGATTGACTGGATTACATGAGTTGCTTTAGGAGTACCTTGGAGTGATTGGTCTATGGTACGTTGCGTATGCACCTGCCATCAGGACCCACTTAGCCATGATGACCGCACTAGTTGAGCGATGGCACAATGAGACGTCATCCTTTCATCTTCCCACCAACAAGGTGACCATCACATTGGAGGACTTCTAGTGGATTTTATGATTGCCCATCCATGGAGAGAGAGTTATATATGACATGAATGTCAAAATGGATGCATGCTATGAGATCATGGGGATGGATGAGATTACCTTCACCAAGGGTCAGATTGATATTGAGTGCTACAAAGGTCAGGTGTCGACATTTCGACTGATTGTGGCAACCATTATTTCAGGACTTGTAGCTCTAGATCAGTGGGGTAGGTATTTCAATCCAGGATGGGGTATGGCCTGGGATCGGATGCTCTTCAAGAGGTGTTTTTTTGCTTGGGGACCAATGATGATGGCCTCACTTTATCATGATTTGCATGATTTTGCATATTACAACAACAAAGCCATCGGTGCAGGGGTCACACTTTTGCACATATAAGCATGGGAGCACATAGTTGTGCTTCAACCAAGAGTCACAGTGGTTGACGTGGAGCTTGAAGACCTAGCAGTTTGGCGATATACGGGTGGACTCACCTTCACGCACACAAGACAGGCTAGAATTCCTCACTAGTGGAGGGTTATCGATGAGATGACCACATTTACCTAGAGACCTTGGCTAGGGATGCCCACATGGTGTGACAATGTTCAGCAACTATTTTATGCGACGCAGGATTAGCTCATGCAGGGATGTGAGCACACAATGATTGAGCACTACTTGCATGATCGAGTAGCGAGATAGTTCAAAGACATCCAGGATAGGCCAAATGATCAGTATGTGGCCATTTTTGCTAGGACTACTAGAGAGACAACATGGGGTTGGACGATCCCACCAAAGGATGCAGTTGACTCTTTCAGGTAGCTAGTAGCCAAGTCTTGGGCTTATGATTAGGGGTAGGTAGTCCCAGGGACTACACAAGCCTATGATGACTAGTTCAGGCCACTAGTTCGATTGACTATTCCAGGGATAGTTCTTCCACAGTGGAGACCCCGAGGTAGGAAAACAGGGTGGGGGTGGGGACAAGGAGGAGGAGGAGACGGAGATAGAGATGGAGGAGGAGGTAGACTACCTCCACACTAGCCAGATCAGGGAGATGGGCATCAACAGAGGGATAACCCTAGGGACCAGCAGTTGCCTATGAGGGACCAACAACCCCCACAGAGAGATCAGCCACCATCATTGCCGCCACTGCCACCCTAGCCTGGTTAGAGGGATGTGTTGATATAGTAGCTTTAGGCTCAGGTACAGACACTAACAACAGCTCAGAGGGACTAGGCTAGGCAGCAGGTCTAGACCCTTACAATAGAGCAAGACCAAGAGAGGCAACATAGATAGACTACCAAGTTGTAGTTAGCACAAGAGGTGGGCAGACAACAATAGTTAGAGAGTATGGTTGTTGCAACACAGGATAGGAAAATACCCATGTGGATGTACCATGAGGCCATCAAAGAGATCAAGTACTACAGGGTTCACTATCGACAGGCAGTGCCTCTAGCGGCTCGGGTGCCATATTTTTCCTAGCAGACAAGGTACAGATAGGATTAGCCTGAGAGGCAAGTGGATGAGGGGAGCAGCCATCAAGGCTAGCCCACACATTTTTGATCGACACAGCTGATTTTTTGAGATCCACAGGCTCTATTTTGATAGCCTCGTGGGCATTGTATTAATTTTATTGATACACATACATTTGATCCTGATATGTACCATGATAGTTACATTATTTTGATGATATATATGATATGATCGATTCATTATATGATGTGTTTATTTTATTCCTACATGATAGATGGATGTATTTACTTTTCTATATGCAATGTGATGACATGATATGACTCTATATTATGTGATATGATGTATGTATGATTATGCAGATGCTTATGGATGTATGAATGCAATTGTATTTCACTATCTTTTCTATGCACTTTTTATGATGATGATGTATGGATGATATGGATGCAAATGTTATGATATGCAAATGCTTAGACTACCAGATCTATATAATGCCCCTAATAGATGATGATATATGTTATGCTCATGAGATGTATGGGATATTATGACATATTCCTTTTTGTTAGTATCTTTTCCATGTATGTTATGATGATACATGTATGGGTGCATATATGGATGATATAATGATGCAATGCGTGATGCAAGAATGTGATTTTTTTAATGATGTTTATATGATGATGCATATATGGATTATATGATGCTTATGTGATGATATGATGATGCATATAATGATGCTTTTACGATTATGCAATGGATGCAAATGTATGGTTTATGAGATGCTTAGAATAACCAATCTATATTATGATGATGGAATGCAATGCATGTGATATGATCCGTGTTTTCTATATGATATGATATGGATGATATGCAACATGTTGATGGTTTGTGGATGCAGGATGGATGCATTAGCAATGTTTTTTATTTAACTATCATGGCACCATGTTAGCATGGAGAGAAGAAAGAAGAAATTAGATGAAGACAAGAGGATCCAACAAGTCCATGATCTACGAGTCTTTATTATAGATGATGATGATTTTCTTATCAAGAATTGGGATTTTAAAAGGGCTACTTACCATATGTTTGATAACACACATAGGCCTGATGCATTGAGGTATAAAGAACCAGGATGGCATTGTACCTAGTGTGATGGACTTTGACTCGACAATCAGATAGGAGTATTCATGTTCACACCTGACATATGAAGCCTCTTTCAAAATGTAGTTCAAATATTCCAAACATTTCATACCAAAACATAGAACGGCAAGCCTTCCTATGTGGTCAACAAGACACCTAAAACACCCTCCCTACACCCAAACAAAGCACACATGACCAAAGTTATATTACAAGAATATGCAACAAGCACAGGAGATAGAAAGATAATGATCATTTCCCCATTCCTTTCTCTCTAAATCCCTTCATTTGGACATCATCGAGAGGTCATTGGAATGAGCACAATAAGATAAATCAACAAGAAAAAGATCAAGTAAACAAACAAGTTAATGTTATTCATACCGCTAGCCAACACTAAACTATGGTGACGCCTAATGTTGATGTCCATTGTAGGAATGATGCATCCTACGACATGATGTTATCAGATGATTTGGGATTGACTGGATGATAGGCTATTAGTACCAAGAGTTGACCAACTTGTTTACTTACTGATCTAGACTTGAGACTTTGACTTTTTGAGTTTTCACTTTTGAACTGCGAGACTTGTTTCTGATTGTTTTACCAAAGGTTGAGGATGATAATGATTTATTATAAGTGATGTTTATTGTGGGTAAAAGTGAGATGGGATGGATGGATTTTTTCAAATATTTGGATGTTTTTGATGTTTTGAAATATTTTGAGGCTATTTTTTGGTATTTTCAAGATTTTTTGCAAATGTTTTGATTTTTTCAAAATTTTCAATGTTTTTTAGCTTTTTTCTAATATTTTGACCAAGAGACTAACCTAAGGACCTATACTAGGGGCCTTGGGGATGATCAAAGATCAACCTTGCCTAGTTTGAGCTTAGAGACTCGTGGATTTGACAAGACGACTCTATTTTTTGACTTTTTCTAACTTTTGACCCGTTTTTGGATTTTGATGTGTTTTGAATGCTTTTGGATTTTTTGATTTTCTAATGTTTTTGGATTTTTTGGTTTTATGAATGTTTTTGGATTTTTTTATTTTCTAATGTTTTTGAATTTTTTTATTTTAAGGAAGACTTCAAGAATATACATGAATCTGATCTAATGCAAGAACATGCCCCCAACATGAGGCAATAGACTACTCTGATATAGGTGGGACAAACTAACCTTAAGAATGGGTCAAATAGTACTAGGAGGGATGATGATACAAACACAGGGTCAAGCTGGGCGATGGATTGCGCATGGGCAATGGATGG
>VDFB02031539.1:0-15566 GCA_007258455.2 Sequoia sempervirens | reverse complement strand
GATACCATGTAACATAATTTTTCATGGAATGTTATTTTCATATGATGATCAATACTTCCTTCCCCCTTTTCCCTAAATCTTGGGTGGACAAGCCTTGGATTTGTTCATGCACCTTCCCTTTGGCTCAATCTCATCCTTTTCCAACTTATCTAAGAAGTTTTTTGCACACTTCTATAATTTCAAGCATGAACTCACCATGTTAGAATTTTTAAATTCTACACAACATAATGGTCTCAAGATATTCATTGTGTACCTAAAAAGGTGGAGGGAACTTGCTATCCATTTTCCTTGGCCTATTCCTAAAAATAAACTTGTTAATTTTTTTCCAAAACCTTAATCAAGAGATGGATTTTCACCTTCAAGTACATTGTGTCTCAATGTTTCATTAAATTATTGAAAAATGGGTTAGCATTGAAAATTCCCTCATTGCTAAAGGTATTCAAGATTTATAAGGAAAATTGTATAGTCACAAAAGTGCACCCCTTGCAATTTCGCATACATTCTTGCACTTGATTTAGTGTCCACTCCCTTAGCATCTTGTGTAGGCTCATTTTAACCCCTGCATCATCCTTTTTCCCTCTCTGGATGCTCTAACACTCCTTTTCAGCAGCTACCCTCTCGTGTCAAATTTGCATTGAACCTTGTGCCTTTCCCATTCATGTCGTTTTGTAGCATGACGTGTTTGGACACTAGCACACCATGTGAACGTCTGCTCACCGCGCTAGCGTCTTGCAATGTTTCAACGTTCAAACAACCGTTTTCATGCATGCTTTCCACTTGTCACCTCTTTTGGTCGGTGGTAACGGCTCAAGATGCCTTGTAACTGCCTGAGAAACTTATTTTTGCTTCTCTTATCCATTTAAAAGTTGTCCCTTCAATCCATTTGTGCCTCTAACTCCTCTCTAGCTTTGGCTCTAGTTTTCCACTTTCCAATTCTTTCTTGCACAGCTTCATATAACTTGCTATAGCAACTTCAAGCACTTTCAAGCTCTCTTAGCTTCACTCTTGCAGCTTCATCTCCCTCATCTCATGCTTGTGAGCATCTTGGGATTCCATACCTCCTTTCTATTGTATTTTTACTTTGTGATATGGGTTTTCCTTCTCGAGCAGGGATTGCTTTTATCACCTCTTTTGTGATACGGGTTCTCCTCCTTGAGCAGGGATTGCTTTTATCACCTCTTTTGTGATACAGGTTCTCCTCCTCGAGTGGGGATTGCTTTTATCACTCATACTTGGCGGTGCAGGTTCTACTCCTGAAGCGGGTTTTACTTTCACCACATGCTTTTTCCATTTTGGTCACACTCTCTCTTTCTATTTGGTTGTCTGTGGAGGTGGGAACACCAAAACGGGGGTTTGACTTAGGCAAACCCTTATACAGCCCCAACACTTTCTCCATATCTTATAGATGCAAGTATTGAAGATATCTATTAGCTGGAGGCTTCATTACTTGGATTGTTGTGAGCATTTTCATTCCTTTCTTCTCCTTATCTTTATCATTTCTACTTCACTCTATTTTAGTTCTATCACTTTCAGTTACTTTCCTATACTCGTAAGTTCTTAGCAGTTTGATTGTTAGTGGTCATTTAGCTATTTTCTGTGACATTCTCGCTTTCTAGTCTATATGATATGCCAGCGTGCGAATTTTTCATCATTATCCTGCATTGACATCCTTTGGCCAAGAGCTTGTCAGTTTGCCCAGAGAATCTTTGTGACCTGATCTTTTTGATTTTGAAACTCTCATCGTTGTTCCTTGAGGTAGTTTAGGGAAATTAACCCCATGAGGCTCTCTGAATGAAGAGAACCCATGAGGAGTGAGTTCCCCTTCTCTACAAAAATAAAGACAAACAATCTAATGACAAACCATTTTTTTGTGTTAATATTGTTAATGATGAGGTTGCTAACACTAACACGTTCAAACAATGACCACAACAATAATAACCAAATATTTTTTTGTAAAACTAATGATTTTCCCATCCCTAAAGGACAAACAACATAAATCTTCCAAAATAATCCAAAATATAAATACATCTGCTTGGGGGAACCCATGGAGGTTGTCTTCCAAAAAATAGTCTAAGAAAACATGGTCACTTTTCCTATGACTAGACCATTCAATGATTCTAAACCAAAACCCATGTGGTACAAGATAAATTATTACTACTAATACCATCAAATTAAATGGCACTCGAAAAGTAAGTGTATGGAGCTAAATATTTACATCCAATATCTTATTGACAAAGGTGAAATCAATATCAAAGGGAATCCATCCTTGTCACCAAATGATTAATTAGGAATATGCCAAAACCATCTTCCTAATCATGCCCAACCTTCCTCATCCCAACCAACCAATTATAATCCATAAAATCCTAATTAACCACACCAATAATATCTACTATAATAAAAAACCTCATAACTACAACAATATTATGGGGTATGTCAACTTTGACTTTTTGTTAGTTGCCACCATCAACATCAAAGCCAAATATCTCAAATTTTCTATCACAAAAATGTGTGGTAGGATCACCATCATCCTCATCCTCTTCAACTTCCCAATAAACCCTCTTAGATAACCTCATAAGAATCCATCATATATAAACATCCTCGAGCTTCTTAATATCTCACTCATCTATAGAGATATATTGGATCAAGCTCTATAAGAATATTATGTCCCTACTAGCATTAACCTTGAGCAATTCCAATCCCATGTGGATCACCTATCATCTACTTACCAACTCATGTTTAATCTAAAGGACATGCCTCCCACCAATCCTTCCCATAATAAATCACTTCATAATAATGTCCTTATCGCCAAGCATAAGGTGAAATGAGTCTTGTTGGATAATGGGTTCACCTTGAATCTCTATATATTAAAATTCATAAAATAATTGGGATATTTTATAGTATATTTTGAGCCTTAATTTAGCACTATTAAAGCCTGTGACAATGCAGAGTGTGATTCTATAGGTACCATTTGTCTTCCTATTCAAGTGGGTCAAGTTCTATAGTATACAACATGTGATGTTGTTTATCTTGATCTTCCTTATAACCTTCTCCTTGGATGGGCTTCATGCAATGCAATTTGTTCCCTCCACCTACCACTATTTCCTAAAATTCACCCACAATGGCATTGAAATCACCATTTATTTTGACTCCCTTGACCCTTTGAGTATTACAAAACCTTGGAGGAATTTTATTATAACACCCATTATTTCCCAAAAACTAATGTTGCTACTCATCCTGTAATCCCAACTCCCTCATCCTATATCAATCTTGATTCCCTCCCTTCCATTTCATCCACATCTCCACCTTCCATCCCCTCCAAGATCAATATCATCAACAAAGGTTGTGGAGAATATGAGATACATGACACCTTTCACATAGGTCACGTGCCTCTTTCTTGACACTCCTACAATCACCCACAATAACTTCATTGGAAGACACCTACATTCAAAGAGTATGGGTTTAACACCTTCATATCTAAAAGCACACTTGAGGATGAGAAAGTTGAGAGATCTATTGACACCTAGCTATACAAAGAAGACTCTAATGAACAAAAGGATATTATTGAGTACTTAAGAAAGAATCATCATATCCCACTTTACATAAGTGGAAAAGTGAACTATAGAGGTAAAATATTGAACCTCAATACTAAAACCAATCTATGTTAAGGAAAAATTATATGGATGAGGATTGTTTTGTGGCCCCTCAAGCCCAATTATAAGTACTATAAAACATCTCTGACCTTTAATCATGTAGAAAATACTAAAAGTGGAACCATCTTAGCCTCATTTGAAGATATTGATGTTTCCTGTATTTTCCCTTTTAATTTAATTTTTACCATTGGATTACCTCTTCTCCATCCCAAACTTATTGATTGGGACCAACAAGGCCTTGTGCCTCTTTCTAAAATGATAAGGCCTTGTAGAAATCATGGGACTCCACAATGGTATTCCTTCAAGAGATCATAAATCAATATTTGACAATGAATTTGATTTCACTACCCATTTTTGGAGTAGAGGAAGTTATTTATTTATATATGTAAAAACTAAAGAAACAAAATAAAAAATAAAAATCCCCTAGTGAAAACATCTCTGAGACACTATAAGACACACAAAACCTTAAAAAAAATACACATCTCCTTGTGAAACCTCCCTAAGCCGCTATATGATGAGGAACTCAACCTTCCCTCAACAGTCTCCTAATGGGAGGATTGATCCACAATTTTGGTAAAGGAAACATATGAAATTGACCTAAGAATAGATCAAGAACCAAAGATCACCTACATGGCTACTTCTCTATCTTCCACAAAATAACAATTTGGAAACTCTCCTACAATGAGAATCTCATAATTTTGCATGGTCTTATGCTGATATGCTAGTATTGGATACATACTTGGTAGTCTATCATATTTTGGTCTTTATGAAAAACTAGTAAAAAAATACTATGTGAATGCACCTATATATTTCTCTCTTTGTCAAGGAAGAATTGTTGAAAATTTTAGAAGTAGGATTCATTCGACCTATTGACAACCTCAAATGGATTTTCAACATAGTACCTACCAAGTGGCATCCATATTTTCATCAAATTTGGGAACCTCAACAAATATTATCTCAAGGATGAGTTTTCCCTTCCAAACATCAACATCAACATCAATCTCATAGTAGGTCACAAGATGCTCTCCATTATGGATGGGTTCTTTGGATATAACTGAATCCAAATAGACACTAAAGATAAACATAAGATTGTATTAAATATGGAATTGGGGTACTTTCTATTATTATATCATGCCTTTTTGATTGAAAATATAGGAGTAATGTATCAACATGTCATGACTGTAATCTTCAATGATATGCTACATGACATCATGGAAGACTATGTAGATTATCTTTTGAGTAAATTTAAAATAAGAGAAGGGAACCTATATGTTTTTGACAAAATATTTGACTACTTAATTGAATACAAGGTGTGCCTTAATCCCAAGAAATATTTCTCTAGTATCATATCACAAAAATTCATTAGCTTCATTTTTTTTGATGAATCAAAGTGGACCCCACCAATGTTATATCTATCACAAAGATGCCTCTATCCAAGAATATGAACCAACTCTACAATATTTAGGGTAAAATCTAGGAAATTAGGAGGTTTATTTCTTAGCTAGGTGAAAAGTGTCAACCATTTTCCCACCTACTTTGCAATAATGTTACATTTTAGTGGGATGCATCATGTTAGCAAGAATTGGAAAAAAATCAAGGAATATCCAACATCACTATTAGTCCTCATGGCTTTTATTCTTGACAAGCCCCTATTATTATATAGTTTAGTGACATTAGTTGCACCGATGGCACTTGTAGCACAATACAATGACATAGTTTGTGAAAAGTCCATCTACTGCATCAATCACACACTTGTAGAATATGATATTTACTACTCCCCTGTATAATTAAAATGTCTAGTTGTGGTCTTCATCTCTCAAAATATATGACATTACATGTTGAATAACCAAGTTAAGCTCATCTCCAAGATTGACCCACCCAAATATATCCTATCCAAGTCTTCCCTCACAAGACGTATAACTAAGTGGGTTAATGTACTCAACGAGTTCAACATAGAACATGTAGGCACGAAGGCTATCAAGGGACATTGTCTGGAAAACTAGCTGGAAAAACACCATTTATAGGCAACTATATACTAGTTGTGGATTTTCTTGATGAATTCATCTTAACCATCAATAAAAGAACCCTATTTTTTTTACTTTCATGGCTCATACATAGGTCATGGATTAGGTGTAGGTATCCTCTTTGTCACACCTCAAGGATTTTCATACAAAAATCTTTCAAATTAGAATTCCTTTGCACCAAAAATATAGAAAAATATGAGTCTTTAATCATAGAACTCAAAATGTCTATGTAATAGAATATCATACAGTTATAGGTTTATGGAGATTCCTAACTTGTAATCAAATAGGTAAATTATGAGTATAAAACTAAAGATGACAAGCTCATTCCTTATAAATAGATGGTAGATAGTTTCAAGAATTTTTTTTTGTAGATCCAATTTGAATTGGTTCCTCATCTCAACAACAAATCAGTAGACATCATGATCACAATTGGATCATTTTTAGACATGCCAAATTAAATTCAATGGTGTGAATTCCTAGTCGAACAACTCCTAATACCCACATATAATGTCCCCATCAGTGAGCTTATTAATGAGATTGTTGGTCTTGAATATACACCTATATACATGATTAAATCCTTCCATCTAACCTCTGTCATAACCAAATTCAATCCTTCCTCCAACACACATCCAATTTTACCCTCCTGTTGGTCTCCAACAATGATTTAACTAAGCCCCTACAACTGTGATTCAAAGATTGGACATCTAAACTGAATAGCCATTTCAATCATCATGAAGGTGCATTTAACTTGTCAACCTAGGGACGTGAACTTGAAATGGGTCAGCACAGTATGTGCACTAAGGATCCAAAGTAGCCATTTTCATTCTACAGCTAAGAAAGACACAATGTTGAAAGTAAATTTCTCAGAAAGGAATAACATAAATGTTGAACATCAACCAACAACTATACTAAGTTGAAATGCATGACATAAATGAAAATCTAAGCAAACAAACAGGAAACTACTCTATCTCCACATGCGTAGAATCTAGTCAAGCATGTTTCCTTAATGCAAATTTAGCACAACAGTAACACCTATATTTGCTCAACAATAATAAAGTCCATTTACAAGGTGGTTACAACTTTGATTTAAATAAGGAATCTCCCACCGTCAAGAGTCTTCCCTCCATTGACCTTCGAATGGCCACCTTGTTGACTGTTGCGGTGAATGACCAGCTATCAGAGTCTTCCTCCATTTCACAAGACTCTAATCATATTTGCATGGAAATATTAGTAAGCACAATAATCGCATATTTGTAACTATCTTAAAGAACATTCATTAATCCACATGTAGAATTAATACGTATAGTCCATATAACATGTCAATGCCATTAAAGATTTGTAGAAATAAAATTAGGCCCAATGTCTATGGTTTTGAGGAAATATCAACATTCAAACATCAAGGTCCATGACAACTTCAACAAATAGATCATAAATTATACCAAAATTAAACCATAAACTAGACTCATCACTCCCCCCAACCTAAGGTTTTTTTGGTCCTCCAACAAGGGAAGGGTTGTTCTTTTGCTTAGTCAATGCCCTGAAATTTGCAACCGCCAACTTTCCTACATTAGTGCTTGTTGTGCATGAATCAGGATCCCAATAGAACCCTTGTTGTCTATCTAATCTATTCCATCTCTATCTCTCTGCAACAATATCATAGTGGTAATACCTAAAATTTGGCATGGGCCACATCAGGATGGGTGGCTGAAAAGTCAGTGGAAGCCAAAATTGTCCCTTTGTCCTTCCAATTTGTATGTATCTGTCAATTCTTTTAAGTGATGCAGCATAGTTTTGTATAGAGTGGGGCCCAACTTGTTTTAACTCATTAGTTACTTTGTTCCATATTTGTGACAGGTATCCCTTCATAGTTTCCTCTTTTGATTTTTCCACCACCTCATATTCATTGTAAATTGCTTCTATTGAAGGCATGATCCTATTACCATAGCTAGGTCTGAAAATAATTATGTGCCAATCCCTGTAAATGTCCCTTGGGTTTCTTAACTCAACCCTGATGGGCAGAGGGATGTTGGATTCCATTTTCCTATAAGCCTCGTATTGTTGTCCCCAACTGATCTCATTATGTACCCAGGACATAAATGCCCTTAATTGGACATCTCCAACATACAACATTGGATTCCAATCATGGTCTTGAGTCACAACATAATTATGCAAATAGAATTCACACAACAAATTCTTCATCTCAAGGGAAGCAATCTGATAAGCATTGAAAAATTCAATAAGAGACTCAATAGAAGGGTTCAAACCTGAGACAATCCTTGCCAACTTAAAAGAAATATATTTCTCCTTCAAATGCAGAGCATAGACCGTTGGATGGGTCCTGCATTCTAAAATTTGCAGTACCAAGGCTATAATATTGTCCACTTTTTCCTTTAAAGCAACAATTTTGTCATTCTTGTCCTCAATCACTTCATCTCTCTTTTGAATTTCCTTCTTCAACCTGCTTTTCTCCTCCTTCCATTCTTCCTCTCTCCTTTGTATCTCTTTCCATAAGTTCAAAATTGTTGTGTGTACTGTAAAATCAGGGGGGTTATGTATTCTTACCAACATTTTTCCTGGCACTGATGCTTGCTCTCCATATAGTACTAGTTGCAGGGATTCGAGTTGTTCAGTCAATTCTAATTGCAGGGGTACTGATTGTTCTCCCACTTCTGGCTATAGGGCCCCTTATTCCTATTCTTGCTCATGTTGCAGGAACTCTTGATGCAGGAACTCCTGATTCTCCTCATACCCTTGATTCTCAACTTGTTCTGGAATATCAACAAGATCTACCAGTGTTATGTTTGTTGCTTTCTCAAATATGTCCTCTTCCTCGACATTCACCTACCCCATTGGAGCTTTTGTGTCCCCTTGTGATGTTTCTCTAGGCTTAGGGATTTTCTAAGGAAGCATATCGAAGGTTGGCCTAGCTAGTCTTGATTTTCTAGGAGGGCTTTCATGTTTTTCTTTGCCTGTAAGATGAACAATGTCAGCCTTCCGCTTCTTAGAGATTGGTACTTCTTTTTCTGTTGGCTGCTTTTTAGCTTTTCCTTTTCTTATTTATGCTTCTCTCTTATGTGCTCTAGTTCTCATTAGGATGCCAAGAGGAACATCATCATCAGAATCTGGAGAGGAACTTTCTTTGTTTGAGTGCTTTGTCTCAGAAGAACTAATCTCTATGGTTTGTTCTGCTGCAAGAGGGTTTATACTAGGGCATTTTCCAGAGGTTGAAGCACCAAGAGTGGCTTCAGCCATGCTCAATATCTTGCTAGAACTATGAGGTTGAGGTAAAACCCTAGGTCACAAATGCTCTGGTCTAATTTGATAATTATTTATGAATTCTTCCCAAGTCATCTTAGACACATCATGCAGAGACTTCTCAACTAACAATTTGATCAAACAATGGTGGGAAACAAAATTGTCCCTATCTTTTTGAGTCTCGACTACCATGATTGAAAGAAGGTGGTATAGCACGTTTGGCACATTCATCCTCCTCCCATGCCTCATCTGATTCAAGATTTTGAAGTGCAAGAAATGTAGATTCTACTAGCGACCTTCATAGGTGATGTATTTTATAACATAAACAACTATTTGCTTCCATGGCTCAGGAAAAGAGGTTCTCTTCGCACCTTGTTTGTCCACGCTCAATGGAGGGTCACCAGGTTCTATAAATTCGGCCCTAGCTGACCTGGCGTCTCTGGAAGTAGGGTAATTTTCACCATCGGCAGGCAACCCTATAACTTTTGTAATCCTTTCTTCAGTCGCCATGACCTCCAGCCCTTTTGTCGTGGCTTTTCCCTCAAACAATGTTTGGGAAAATTCTAATGCAATGTCTTCATTAAAACCATTTAGCTTCATGAAATAGTCTAACCACCCATATTTTATGAATTCAGCCTGGTAGGGTGCATCCTACAGTAATACATCGTGAACCGTGGGTTCATTTCGAATTAACCCACCTCCCATTGTCTTCAATCAACAATCACTCTGCAAATTTTTCCTTCCTACAACACCGCTAAATTTCCAATGCCAATGTCGTCTAAATTTTCCCTTTCTGTTTTACCTTTTGGCGACTTAAGATTATGATAGGATCAATAGTGGTAGTAAAGGAGTAATAAAGGAAGGTTATGATGGAGAAAAATGGCAGCGGCGGTTGGTGTCACCTCACACATACGAGCCGTCATTTTACTCAAAATTCAAATTGGCTCGATTTAAACTTTGTTGACGTAGACTAGCATGGACTGACACGTGGGAAAAGTATTCACATCTTCCCCCCCCAACCTAAGTTTGAGCATGTGTCCTCACATGTAAGGTGGTAATGATGATTTGATAGGGACAGGGAATAATGGCATGCTATGGTGAACGCCCATATTAATTCACAACAATTAAATGAATGCAATAAAGACAATTAAGATATAGCAATTAATGCGTACATACTTGGATTCATGGAAGATTCGTTGCAAAGATTATGGAGAAAGTATCGATTGCCTCTTAAGAAATAAGTTGAAAAATTAATGAAAATGAGGTGGAATGAGGTGAAGTGAAATGAAGTGAAGTGATGGAAGAGAGAGAAAGGTGGAGATGGATGGGCGGATGGGTGAAGAAGTGGACTCCCACAAAAGTGGAAGTCTTTATTATGACAAGGTACATACCTTAGTTAGCCAGAAGGAGGGACATTAGGTCCATTTCCCTCGGCTGTAGGAAGCTCGGGTGTTGCATTCTAAGTGAATTGTTGTAGGAACTCATCTTTGGAAGTTGGCTTGTGATACAATCTAAGGCAATGACAATTGATAATCAACTTGAATCTGATAAGGTCAATGGTAGTGAGTTGAACAACACCATTCAGGAAGACTTCAACAACCTCGTATGGTCCTAGCCACCTCATCTGCAATTTTCCTACATTATCTTGATACCTTGAACTGTAGAGTAGGGCCCAATCTCCTGGTTGGAATTTCTTGTCCTTGATGAATTTTTCATGCCACTTGATTCTCTAATTTTGCACTACCTCTTTGTGATGCAAGGCTGCTCTCCTCATCTCATCCAAAGCATTCAACTGCATGATTCTTTCTCTTTGTTCCTTAGAGATATACATCCCCAAGTCTACTATAGTCCTAAGAGTCTTATGTTCAAATTCAATGGGAATCATAGATGTCTTTCCATACATCAACTCAAAAGGAGTGAAGCCTGTAGTTGTTTTCCAGGTTGTCCTATAGGCCCAGACAACTTTTGGTAGCCTGTTTGCCCAATCCTTTTTATGAACAACCATTGTTTTGGTCAGAATGGCTTCAATATCCCGGTTGATCACCTCAACTTGGCCATTGGCCTGAGGGTGATAAGGAGTGGACTTCTTGTGTATTATGTTGTACTTATTGACCAGTGCGACAATAAGGGTTGATGTGAATTGAGCCCCCTGATCAGTCACTATCTCTCTTGGAACTCCATACCTTATGAAAATCTCCTCATAAAGAAATTCAACAACCTTATTATCTCTTGCATGCTTCATGGCCTTAACTTCTACCCACTTGGTTACATAATTAGTGCATACCAAGATATAAGCCTTACCATTGGATGAAGGGTCAATGGGTCCTACAAAATCCAATCCCCAGTTGTCAAAGGGAGTGATTAATACCTAAGGGAAAAGTGGCATCTCATTAGATTTGGTTGGCCTACCCATCCTCTAGCATCTATCACACTTTTTTGTATATCTCCCTACATCCTTGTGGAGTGTTGGCTAGTAATATCATGTATTTAGAATCTTCATCATTGTCCTCTTGGCTACAAAATGTCATCCACATGGTTCATTATGGCATGCATGCAAAATATCATGTCTCATCTTCTCTTACACATATCCTTATGACATGGTCTAGCCTAGTATAAAACAAACATCCTGCAATCCATGAAAAAGGAAATTATTTTTCAATGAGCACCCTTCTCTCTTTTGGAGAGAAGTGGGGAGGAACTCTCCCTATGACTAGATAGTTAGCTATGTCAACATACCAGGGTGTTTGCACATTGATGGAAAATAAGTGCTCATCAGGGAAAGAGTCATCCATGACCCGATTGTCTTCTAATGTAGTTAGTCTTGAAAGAAAATCTGCAACAACATGGGCCTTCCCTGGTTTATCTACAATGGTTATGTCAAACTCCTACATCAACAATAGCCATCTTGCTAGTCTACCTAAGATCAGAGGTTTATTCATGAGATACCGAATGGTTGCATGATTTGTGTGCACAAAGATTTGATAGCCTATTATATAGTGTCTGAATTTGTTGATGGCATAGATTACTGCCAACATTTCTTTTTTTGTAACTGTATAATTGAATTCAACTACTTGCAAGCTTTTGCTGACAAAATAAATAGCATTTTCAATAGCTCCTTGCTGTCCTAAGACAACTCCTATAGCAGAGTCTGATGCATCTGTATGGAAGTGAAAAGGAAACTCCCAATTAGGTCCTTTGAGTACAGGAGCATGAGTCAAAGCTGCCTTCAAATCATAAAATGCTTTGTCAAAGTCTTCTTTCCATTGAAATTCAACATCTTTGGTGAGAAGGGCATACAATGGTGTTGCTATTTTTCTGAAATCCTTGATGAACCACCTATAGTAGCCTACATGTCCTAAGAAACTCCTAACATCTTTTTTTTTTTGCAGGGATAGGAATATTGGTGATCACCTCAATCTTTGTAGGGTCTACTTTAATTCCTTTGTGAGAGATGTAGTGGCCAAGAACTATACCTTCCTACATCATCATGAAACACTTTTCATTGTTTAGAGATAGATTGTGATCTTCACATCTTTGTAGGACTCTCCTGAGATTCTCTAATGCTTCATTGAAGTTAACCCCATAGGTGGTGAAGTCATCCATATAAATTTCCATGCAATCATGAGAAATCTCTGAAAATATGCTAATGACTGCCCTCTGAAAAGTTGCAGGTGCATTGCATAAGCCAATTGGAAGTACCGAGTAGGCATAGGTTCCCCATGGATAGGTAAAGGTGGTCTTCTCTTGGTCCTCTGGTGCAATTTGGATCTGGTTATAGCCACTAAAGCCATCTAGAAAAGAAAAGTATTATTTTCCTACAAGTGAGTCCAAAACTTGATCTATGAAGGGTAAGGGAAAATGGTCCTTTTTGGTGGCAGCATTGAGTTCCCTATAATCAACACAAACTCACCACTTCCCTCCCTTTTTGGGCACAATCACTAATGGAGACACCCAATGTCTATCTGAGATGGGGTAGATAAATCCTGCATCTGGCAATTTTTGTAGTTCTCCTTTTACAATTTCTCTTAGTGCAGGGTTAATTCTTCTTTGTGGCTTTCTCACTGGGGTGCAATCATCTCTGATGTAAATTCCATGAGTGCAAAGCTTAGGGTCCAATCCCTTCATATCATGATAGTCCCACACAAATGCATGTTGGTGGGTCTTCAATAAGGTTGTTAATGACAACTATTGTTCTTCACTCAATTTGATGTTGATGTGCAGATGTTTTCCTTTTGCCACTTGCACTTGTGTAGTTATCTCTATCATGGTTGATTCACTAATGCTTGGTAGTTTGATTTCATGTGGCAACAATGTATGAGACATACCTGTTGCTGCAGGAAGTTTGGTTGTAGGAAGAGTGTCTGCAGGAAGAGTGGTTGTAGGAAGAGCGGGCAGAAGTGTCTTGACTGGAATAGTAGAATGAGAAGGTGATGCTTCCTCCACTTCACAATGATTTTGAATGATGTTAGCCAATACTTCATCTTCATCTTGAAGCTGCATGAAGGAGCTTCTTCCTAACACCATAAGTTACGCCACAAAATTAACTTCCTCAGCCTCTTCACAAACACGTGGCCATATAGAATTATCTAGATCATGGGATGGTTGAGCAAGAGGGTAGAGAACAAGCTTTTTGGTGCTCTTTCCATTAGAAATGGTCATTTCTCCTATCCTGCATCCAATATATGCATATGTTGTTGCTAACCATGGTCTTCCTAGAATGATAGGGTACCGGCTGAGTGTGGCTTTAGGAGAAAGAATCATGAAATCTGTTGGGTACTCCCATGAGTCCAGAGTTACCACAAGGTCCTCTACTACACCATCAGGTTTAACGATTGAAATATCAACAAGTTGCAGGATAGTAGGAGTATGTCTCATGCTTGCAACATTTAGTTGTTGCAGGATATCCTTTGTCATTACATTTATTGTTGCTCCCAAGTCAATCAGAGCATTCTTTATTTGGATCCCATTTATAACAACTCCTACCACTGGACTCCTTGGGTCATTATATTTGGGAACAGTCACTTTCCCAAGTATGATGTCAGCTAGTTGTCCCACCACATGAACTGTAGTGGGGTCTTTTTTCTTCCTGCCTGGCTTCTTAAGGCATGCTTCCTTAATTTCCTTTCCATAGATTGGAACATCTTTTATGGCCTGAAATAGAGGTATCTGGACACATATATGCTTCAACTGATCCAAGATGTCAAAGGTTGTGTCCTCCTTTTCTTCCTTTTTCTTAGCAACTTCTAATCTTTGAGGGAATGGTGGTTCTTGTTTAGTCTGCTTGACTAGGACTGGTTCAAGATTTTTAGGCGCACTTGGCTAAATGGGATCATTTAGAGGTTCCTCTTCCTCTTCCACAGGAAGCTCAGTAATAATGGGCATGGAAGGGGTTGGTAAATTAGTTCTTGAATGCAAGTGGATGTAACTCACACTCACAACATATGCAGGGAATTGATATGAATCAACAAAGTATACTAGTTGCTGCTATGGTTTGTTATTTGGGTTAGGTGTGGGTTGAGTTGGTAGTTGAGTAGATTTAGTTGGATTTGAGCTTGGATTAGTAGGAGAAGGCATTATAGTAGGTTGTTAGGGCTGAGAAGGTGGTTGTATGTAGCTATTTGTCTGGTTTATTCATTGTTATCCTCCCCTCCATTGATTTGTTTGCTGCCAATTTCTTGGGGGTGGCTGCCAATTTCCATGAAACTGCTGCCAATTCCTCTGAGGTTGTTGCCATTGGGGTGGAGATTTTTGGTGATTAGACCAGGTATTTGGAGGCTTACTCCAAGGTTGTGGTGGATATCCTCTATAGTTGGATGGATGTGGGGGTTTCCATTGGTTACCAGATGAATAAGAATTAAAATATGGCCCAGCAAAAGATAGTGGATTTGGTGGCATACCTTGTCTTGGAGCCCATGGCCTCCTTTGTGCAACATAGTAGACTTGATCTTCTTCAACCTGGATTGGCTTAAACTCAGGTGCAATATGCTTACTATTAATATTAGCTATCATCTTGCATCAACAGTCCTTCTTTTGCCTACAATGAGGGCAATATTCTACCAACATTGCCTCTACCTCCTCTTGTTTCTTCTTGGCCTGACGTGTATCCAGTAGAGTAGCTAGATTGTTTATAATGTCTTGCTTGAAGTCTTCCAGTAAATGAGTAATCTCCATTCTTGAAACTCCACTGGTATATGACTTACCCATAGAAGATTGGTAAGCTCTCCTTTTCTTTGAAGTTGCCCTAGAGTAGTTCTAACATATCCTCTTGATTTCCTCCCAAGGAACTTTGGAGATATCTCCTCCTCCCATCAGGTCCAACACATCAGTGTAGCTACCATTAATTCCTCTCAGGAAAATCAACTTTTGTGATTCTTCATTGAGTGTATGGTGTGGAGATTTCTATAGGAAAAACAAAAACCTTGCAATGTAATCCTTGAGGCTCTCATCTTCCTTTTGTTGCATCCTAAAAATGTCATCTCCTCTCATGTCACTACCCCTGCAATACTCCTTGTATTTCTCAAGGAATTTTGTCTTCATGTCATCCCATGTCTCCACAGTATTTCTGCCTAGGCTCATGAACCATCTTAATGCAGCTTCTTTTAGAGTGGTAGGAAATAGCTTGAGCCTATGGGCATCG
>VDFB02031538.1:0-27010 GCA_007258455.2 Sequoia sempervirens | reverse complement strand
CAATTTTTGGCACAAAATGACGAGTTTTGAGGGTAAAACTTGTCACGATTTTTACAAATAACTCAGCACTAAGTTATTTGGCAAGTTACTTGACATGGACTTCGACACACGATTACTCACAAGTCTTGCAAGTAATCGTAGAGTTTTTAAAGTATGATCCCCATTGCTTACCATAATTGTAATGTCCCCATTTTGGCCATATGCTCTTCTGTGACTGATAGCCTATTTCCAGAAATCCGTAGGCTGATCATAAGTGCAAATTAGGGTTTCCTTTGTATGGAGGTTTTGTGGCATTTCTCTGAATTTACTATTTTTAGTAAGTTCTAATTTTGGCAGTGGTCCAGTTGGCAGCACTTCAGTGAGTTCTCTTTTTGTTGGAGCAGTTGAGTTATTCTGGTTTGGCTTTAAAAGAGCAATATTTGGAGAAATTATTTAATTCAAGGTAATTAATGTTATGTTTTTAATTTGACCCCTTGCCCTAATGAGATGACTTTAAGTTGTGTTTAAAAGGCGGTCATGAAGGGGGACACCACATGGAGTTATTTAATATTTAATGAAGTTTTATTATGCCTTGAAGTTGGACGCCATTCTAGAAGAGAATTAAATATTTTGAATTTTAAAATATTTCAAAAAGGAGCTTTTGGCGTCCCTTTCTTGGAGTTATGGAATTTGAAAAGCCACTTTCAATTCTATAAAAGAGATAGTTTGCTCCAGCATTTATCATCCATCATTTTATGCTAATGTTATGTTGTCGACATGACTTCACAAATTTGGCTTTGAGGAATGCTTACCTCCTAGCATTTGTCCAATTTTGTGTTTGAAAGATAACACCTAGTTGGCTTTATGGCTGCTTCTCATCCAGACTAGCAGATTGAGCTTCAGAGTTGGAGAATTTTGGTGATATTTTCAGTTTCTATGTTGCTGGTGTTCATACAATTGAAGTAGTTTTTTGTTAGCAGTTTTTTGAATAAATTTAATCTTGTTCTGGGTATTAATGCATTGTGATTCTAGACCAAGGGCGACCCTTTCCACAAACGATTGGAATTTAATTTGGAGTATTTTATTTTATCTTGCAAAATCACCCCTTTCAGCAGGTCATACCATTTCAAAAGGGCATTGGAGTTCGTGCTAAATTATTGGTGGAGTTTTGATGCAATTTTGTCATTGCACACTGGGCGCCTATCTTCCAGAGAGTCATTGCAATTCGTTTCATTCCATTTGGAGGTATCTTGAAGTAGTTGCGAGCATTTTATTAGTTTACAGTTTGTTGGTTGATCATTTTCAGTTTGCTGGTTATTATTATCAGACCTCTAGAAGTTCAGATTTTGGTTTATGTTTTCAGCATTTGAGAGATAATTAGTGTGGAAATCATCTTCTATCAATTGTGCTTTGATTCTATTGTAAATATCTTGTAATTTGCAGCTGTTATTTATATTGTAAGACTGTAAACAGTAATACTGTTCCAGTCATTCCTTTGCTGCATTTACTTGTGCTTAATTTCTCATATTTGTAACCCCTGGATGGTTTACCACCAGTGTGAAGAAAGAACTCAATAATCTCTCATTTTGTACCCACTGAAAAAGTGGTGAATTCCCACTCATGAGTGGATGCCCACCGCAACGGATAATTAGTTTTGCTTTGTAATCGTTCCCCCCACTGAATAAGTGGCAGTGAGGAAATCTCTCATGGCTGGTTCACCGCCTGTTTACGTTTAGTTGTAATTTGCTTTCTAGTTATTGTTTAGTTTCCTCCGCCATATGCTATCACCTCGCCTTCCAAAGGATCTTGGCGTTGAGTGCATTTAATTTGAATATCATTTTGGAGGCTAACGCTAATCTATTGGCGTAGTGTTGGTTTTTGTTGTGGAAATTCCAAGAAAAAATTAAGGGGCATATCTGTCGGCATCTCTATTGATAAGATACCCCCTTTCATGTACTCCCTAGATGCCTCACCTTCAATCCTTCCCACAAATGTCATCACTAGAATTGCAAAGGAAAAATCTTTAGGCAATAAATCTAGACCACCTAGTTCTCCCCCCTTGAGCCACTCAACCCCAAGCTAGGTTTTTACACTAAGCATTTCTTAGAGAGGGTTGATGATATTATTTGTCACCCTCACTATCTCCAACACCATTGGCCCCACGACTTGAGATTTCCCCCTGGCCAGATGAGAGTGTGCTCTCATCGGTTACACACTAAAACTAATAATCACATCCTTCATCAAGACTAGATATGTTTTCTTTGCTCCCTCTAGGAGGTGGAGACCAAGAAACACTTCATTTTTAGATGCCCCATTTACTATGAGATCCAAGGAAGATATCACTACCTCTATAGGGACTAAGGTAACTCTCTATCTACTTTCTTCAAATATTCAAACTAGCGGTGCCTAGCTCTTTTTCTTCATGAATTTGTCACCCTCCACCATAGATCCTTACAAGGGGAGTATAGAGGCTCTAGAGCCCCTATGTTAATCACCTCCTTTTTCCAACAACAACCCACCCAAATGTCAAGCAACACAAAACGACCTTTAGATCACATATTAGAGCTAATAAATCAATTAGATGGAACTTCTCTCAACATACCATTACTACTCAAATTCCCCATCCTACTCTCTCTTAGCATCATGGTTTTGCTTATTCCCATTGATGTAGCTCAATCCCATTCTAGCAACATATATCTACTTACCAACCGCCCTCAAAACCACAAAGGAAAACTCATATTACAAGATTCTTTCTACTACAAGAGCCACACCAACCTTGGATATTAGGGGAATTTCTAGAGGAAGTGCTTTGCTTCCTCCTAGGATCTCCCATCTATTACAGAATCGATGTTGTTGTGTATTAATCAAGAGGAACGAGAGTTCCTTATATAGATTACAAGAGACGATGTTTCTAAAAGAAATAATCGTTAAGTTAGAAAAAGCAACGACGAGATGACCATTACGACATAAATAGAAAGATATTATTCTAATACCCTCCCTTAATGGTCATCATTCTAACTACCTGTTGTGACCTTTTCACACATCGCCCCATTGCAAATGGGGACCCCCTTTTTTTTGCTTTTTTCCCTTGGTGTTGCAACTGCTTATCGCTTGTCTTTTTACAATGACGTCATCACTTTAAGAGTTTCAAGTCAGTTTTTCGAGAGTCATCCAAGCCAAGTCAATAATCCATGCTTGAATCAGTGCCTAAACGTCACAGAAGTGCTCAGAAGGCCCAGGAGATGAGGATCGACTATGCTTTGGGCCAATTTTGACACTTCCTATTTTTTAGGGAATCTGCTTTTTTGCTTTTTCGTTTTTTCATTTTTGGCATTTTTGGACCAAATGGGGTTCCCTATTTTTTAGGGATTTTACTTTTTCTATTTTTAGAAAGTCAACCCTGGTCAACAAGTCAACTTTCCATCTTTAGATCCAAAAATCAAAGAGAAAATCAAAAAATCAAGTGAAAAATCTAGAAAAGCAAGCAAAAAATCTGAGAAAATTAGTTAAAAGCATAGAAAATCAGTCAAAAAGCTGAGAGAAATCAACCCCAAAAGCATCTGTAGACACCTAAAAATGGTCTAGAGAATCTAATTAATTAAATACGATTTATTTGATTAATTAATCTTAAAATTCATCTACTTAATAAATAAATAGAAATATTTATTTATATTAAGTTCATTATTAATTCTTCTATTTCATCATATTATTTCTCTCTTAATTAAATAAACAAAATTAAAAACTTTGTTTTATTTAATTATTATCATTATTACTTCTTTTATACTTCTATCTTAAAATTAAATACACAACTTAAATAATTTGTGTTATTTAATTACCTCATCACATTTCTTCTTAATTAAATAAAGATATCCTAAAATCTTTTATTTAATTATCATTTTCCTTTTATTTTAATTTAATAAACAAATCCTATAGTTTGATTTATTAAATTATTTATTCCTCTTTTGCTAAATTTAAATAAATCAAAAATATTTAAATTGATGCATAAATCATATTCCTTTTATTACTCACCAATAAAATTAGATTTTTTAAAATCTAATTAATTCAACTCTCATTCACGGGAAGAGCTTCGGGGACAAACCTGCAGGAATCCTCTCATCTCCTTCCAAAAATCTTTCCTCTCATCTTGCCTGGTGTTTTCATGGGGAGGAACAATCCTCCATGATCAGCCTCCATCTTCTCATCCCATGCCATCAATTCTGATTGAATCACAGCCCCTTATCCTGTATCCCTGTGCAAATGTGCTGCCGTGAAAGCTATAAATACAGCTCTTTGGCTACAGGAAATGGATCCCCAACTTATGCAATCTTACTCTGCAGGTTTTCCAAGCATCCAGCATTCATCCAGGATTCAAGCATTCAGCATTCACTCAACATCCATCTAGCATCTTAATCATGGCAGCTTACAGTAGTTTCTTTCTTATAAGCTTTGCTGTAGAATCATTTTAGTTGCACATTTAAATCATATAAGAATAGAATATCTTAATTCTCATTCTCTAAGTGTCATTTCAATAGTTTAATTAGCTTCTAAATCTGAGAGCAAAGTAGATTAGAGAGATCTTTAGAGTTAGAGAGCAATAGGATAAATTTATGAAGATTTCTAGTTTAAATTAGTTTAAATTTCTTAAATCTTAGATGCAATATCCTATTTAGAAGTGTAGAAGCATTATAGATTGTTTAACTCATTCCTACGCTCACAGCATCAAATTCTAGAAAAATCATTGAAAAATCAGTCAGATCTGAGGGGAAAATCAGAGAAAATCACCCAAAAGAGCATATAATACATGATGAAATTTTGTCTGAGTCTGGAAAATTCGCCTTCAAAAGAACATGTTCAGCCATTGGAGAGTTCGCCATCAAGAAGGAAGGATTAGCCATCATAAAGCCGGCCCTTAAAAGGTGGGACGTAAGAAAGAATGGCAAGGACTTGAAGAGGTCGGCCCTTAAAAAGTGGGACGTAGCAAAGAATGGCAAGGACTTGAAGAGGTCGGCCCTTAAAAAGTGGGATGTAGCAAAGAATGGCAAGGACTTAAAGGGGGTCAGCCCTTAAAAAGTGGGACTTGGCAAAGAAATTTCAGACCCCGCCTAGCTTTGGCAAGACATGTCCAAAGTCTGCCCAACCTTGATAGAAGATGGCAAAGACCTTGGAAAGTCCGCCCTTCACTTGGCCAAACACTTGGGAAGTCCGCCATGGCATAGAAGAGGAAAAAATTAAATTTTTGCTAAGTGTTTGGTGCCTAAAAGGAGAAAATCCGAAAATTTGCCTAAGTATAGAGGCCTAAAAGGAAGGAAAATTGAATTTTGGCTAAGTATTATAACATTTTCAAGAGGTAAAATGCTAAAGTTTGAAAGGTAAGTGCTAAAGGAAGTCCGCCTAAGCTATGGCAAAAGAAAAAAAAAATGAAGTGTGCCTAGCATAAAAATGGAAGAGAAATTTAAAAATCACCTAAGTATGGATGTCTGGAGAAAATGTTATAAATTTGACAAATTTGGCCAGAGAAAAATGCACAAGGCAAAGAGAAAGGAAAGATCACCCTTGGCCAGAAGGGATAAAATTTGTCAAGTGTCAAGGAAATTTGCATAAGAAAGACATCCAGACGAAGACTTTGCCTAGAGAAATTCGTCTGAGTGAGGAAAAAATTGACTTTGGCAGAAGAAAATGTGCCCGGTGCAATTAAAAGTTCGCCATGGCAGGAAAAATGAGGATCGGGCATAACATTTGTCGACGAAATGGCTAGAATTTTAACTTGGCTAGACGAAAATTGGAATAAATTTGGAAAATAATTTTTAGCCAAAGAAAAAAGGAGAAAGATCGAAATAGCCATGGGTCCAACACGAATGGGTTGGAAATAAATTAAAATATTTTAATATTTTAATAATTTATTTCCAAATACTTAAAAATATGAAATGCTTTGGACAAAATAATGGATGGAAAAGCAAGCTTCAAGTCCGCCCAAGGTGAAGATGTCCAGCATGAAGCAAAGTTTGCCCAAGGATGGATGTCCAAGACAAGTGCAAAGTCCACCTGGAGAAGTGTCCAAGACAGTCCAAAATCCGCCCTCAATCATAGTGGAAAATATTCTAAGGCATGAAGTGCCTAGAAGGGAGATGAAAAATGGCAAGCTTAGTGGAAAGTACGACCTATCTCTTGGCAAGAAATCTTCTAAGTCCGCCTTACCTTGGGAAGATAAATGGAAAGAAGTTCTCAAAGTCTGCCATCAAAAGGAAGAAAGTGTAAAGTCCGCCATAGGGAGACAATGAATGGAAGGATCATCCTTAAGTTAGCTCAAGGAATGGATTGCAAACACATATGAAAGTCCGCCCAGGCTTGATGAGGAATGGCAAGACAAAGCTGAACTCTGCCCTAGGAGACAATGTCAGACACATCACAAAGTCCGCCATGCACTTGTCCCAGGCTTGATGAAGTCCGCCCAGCCAAGGAAACTCAAAAATTGGCTAAGTAAAAAATTCGAAAATTTGGAAAGGCACCAGTGAAGTCCGACCTTGCTCAATGGGTGGACGGCACAAGAAAGTCTGACTTTGCCCAAGCACATCATGTCCAAACCTTTACAAAGTCCGACTTTGCTTGGAGAAGGTATGTCCGAACATCCATAAGATCCGCCAAGTACAATGGCAAACATGATGCAAAGTCCGACCTAGACCAAGAAAAGAAATGTCAAAGTGTTGAGAAAGTTCGCCCAAATTTAAGAGAAAAGATGGTAAGCACTAGGGAAAGTTCGACTTATCCCCAGAGATGTTTGTCCAAAGTGGCTTGAAGTCCGACTTAGGCAGAGAGAGAAAACGTCCAAGCTCATGTGAAGTCCGCCCAAGGAGAGGATGAGAAAATTGGCTAAGTGTTGATACCTTGGGGAGAAGAATTCACTAAGTGTTGGACGGAAAACAGGAAGGATGAAGAGGAAAAAAAAGAGGAAGTGAATAAAATCCTTGTCCAAGGATGGAATTTGTCCTACATAGCACAAGCCAAATTCAAAACTGAAAAAAAATCCACAAGCAAAGTTCATCCAAAACCTTGGCTAAATGTTGAATAGTCCGTGTGAAGGTGGTACAAAATGAACTTGAATAGCCAAAATTTGGCTAAGTATGGGAAATACTTCACAGAGAAAATTCCAATTTCCTCCATCATGGCGAAAGCACAGAGGCATTCTTCTCCAAATTCAAGACACTTGAAAGAATATCCAGACATCTTGGAAGGATTTCATCTCCTGAAGAATTAAAGACAAGCCTCCAATCAGAATCAGATGGTGACAATAAGAGTGTTCCAAACAGATTTCCATACTTAGACAATTTCTTGACACAAATTGGAGAATTCAGAGAGGAAATCCAAAGGAATAATATCAACCCAGTTCAAGCAGGAGGAAGTTCAAAGCAACCAACTTCAAGTCCAGACACCTGCTCCAAGGGGAGACTTCCAGACCTCAGATTCTAGTACAGGTAAGAAGAAGAAATCAAAGTCTCAAAAGGAATCCAAGATCAAAGCTAGGAAGGAACAAGCACAACGGACAAAGTCATCGGCAAGGAAAATATTCTAAGGCAAGCATGTGGAAGAAAAACGAAGCAACCAAGGAAGGCATCCAGCGCGCTGAGGTGGCGCCTCGTCATCTTCCAACCAATCAAATTCTTCCAAATCAACATACAACAACTTTCTATTTTATTGTTGGTTTATATTTAGCAAAAGGACAAGTGTCCTCAAATGAAATTTTCTCATTGATCGAAAGTGACAAACCCTAATTAGGGTTTTATTTTGTAATCTCGGCCGTTGATTTGAAATCAATCTTGGCCATTGAATTGTAATTGGGGAGCCTATAAATTGAGCTCACCCTCTCATTTGTAATGTGTGGAGACAGTATATGAGATTGTTGCATTGAGACTATTTCCGATAATAAAAGCTCTTATGCATGATTTGCTTTAAATAACTTTTATTGTCAAGTAGTAAGCGAGGTTGCATATCTTCTTCTGCCATAGATTAAAGTTAGAATTAAGCTAAGTAGAATTTGCTTTAAGTATTGGTTAAATGAATGAGAGATTGATCGTATTGATTCAATGGTGAAGTATTGCTCATACTTTCTTCGAATGGATGATTTGCATTCGATGCGTAAAGTTAGCTTGAGCTTGTAATTGTGGACGCCTAACTTCGGTCTCATTCGAGACTTGAAAATCATTATCACACCCCTTGAAGATTGCACCCACTTTGTGTATGTTGTCTAACAGGAGGCGAAACAAAGTGTGGTTTATTCCTTTCACCGGATCCTTGTTGTCTCTTAAGTTCTTAGGCGTAGAATAGATTCCCCTAAACCCTTATCTTTTTGCTATTTTTTTTGAGATCCAAATTGAAGTCCTAATTGAAGAGAGCCTTTAATGATAAATCCACCTAAGTCCCGAACTTGTGAAGATTTCTTTAATGTAAGTACCCTTGTGTATTACCAGCAAATCACAACGACCATTGAGCTTATTCACACATCAAGACCTGACAAAAGAAACCTTGGAATCGCCATATGATCTTCTCGCAATCTTAGCATACGCGGTGGTTTTTCAAGAGAGGATAGAGTGTCTTTGGACATTTTATTCTGCGTGTTCGGTGGATGATAAAACGTACACCAACACTACCCAGAGAGAACAGAGAAGGGTACCCCCTTCTTCTCAGAACGTTGCTGCAACAAAAGACAAGAGCCTGCCACTGACTCTGCCACTTGAGATGAGTCTACCACCAACCCTCCCAGAAATTGCAAAACTTCTGGAAATAACAACACCAACAGTCCAACCTAAAGTTGGAAAACTGTCCCTCCTTGTAACTAGACATACCGAGAACAGCTGCTATGATTTTGAGGAAAAATCGGCAAACCCTCCAATCTTCTGCAAATGGACATGACGCCCCAGAACAGACTGCAAGAAGCCAAAAGTGCAGATGTTCGCCCTAGCTACGACCAAAAAACTGACTGCACCAAACCACGATTTTTGAGGAAAAAATCGCCAAACCCAAGATTACAAATCATCATTTTTTCGGAAAAAAAGGGAAAAAACCAAAGAACCCTCCCGAATGACAGAAACCCTGACAAGGGTGTATAGGAGAAAAACTCTTAATTTTTGAGGACAAAATTATAAACCCTCCTGGCACCCAAAAGACAGATTTTTTTTCTTTTACGAGACAAAAAAATATTTAAAAACCCAGAACATCGATTGTCGGCTTCAAACACAGAGGGTTTGGAACCCTAGCCGCCAAAAAACAGAACAAATCTGCTAGCACAAAATTTGAGGCACGGAAAACGAGGCACCCAGAAAAATCCGAGACCAACCCTGTTGAGATCTTGAAAAACCCACCAAGAATCTGCAAGCAAAAAAAAATTTCGACTTGATCTGAAGGGTCAAAACCCTAGCCGAAAATGCAGAATGCCCTAGCTGCCATGAAAGCTTCACAAGTTGCAGAAAAAACATCCAAAATGAACAAGAAAAACGTGTCTCACAGAAACGCATCAAAATTTCTCCAGAAAACATGAGCAGATCGTATTAGAAGAGACTAGCGGAGACCCGTCACAAATCTGCTAACCCAGGAGAAAGATGTCGCTGAATCCCGTCAAGAATCGCGTGTTTTTCTGAAGGACGCTCGAAGAGCTTCAAGAAACTGTGATCGTGCGGGTAGAAGTAGAGGAAAACGACGCCATAAATCACAGTCGCGTGCACCAAGGAGGAACCCTAGATCGCGGATGAACCAGAGACCGACGCGGGTTTAAACACGAACGATCTTTGATGCCTTCTCACTTTTGATCTGTAAAAATGTGAGCCGAAGAAGCAAACAAATCTCGAGCCGAGAGAACACAGTCAGAAAAAATGAAAAAATGCGTTTTCAGAAGACTCGTGATTTTTAACAGAAGGGTCACGATTTTTGTGAGAAAGGCTCACGAAAAATCAAAACAAAAAACCCTTAATCTTCATAATACAGAACCTGCGATTTTCAGTCCAGGAGAAAAAACGTTTTCGAAAAATACAAAAAAAATTCATAACTCAGAAAAAATTCATTACGAATTTTTATTTGAAATTTTTTTCCGAAAATAAGTTCCTGCTCTGATACCATGTTACAGAATTGATGTTGTTGTGTATTAATCAAGAGGAACGAGAGTTCTTTATATAGATTACAAGAGACGATGTTTCTAAAAGAAACAATCGTTAAGTTAGAAAAAGCAACGACGAGATGACCATTACGACATAAATAGAAAGATATTATTCTAATACCATCATGGCCTCTCCAGCCTTGGATACTTCCTAGCAAGCATTACCAAATCTTTCACGATGATTGATGATGTTTCAGATGACTCTCTCCAATCTTCACTAACACATGCTTTTGAGGATCTTGTTTGCCCTTTATTGCTATTTGTTAGTGGCACAATGCTTTATTTTGTCTTATGTTCTTTTATTATTTTGCCTCTAGGGTTCTCTCTTCCTAAAACTATATATTGTCAATTGTTCTATCTTCTAGTCCATTGACCTACTTTTGGTCATATGTGGACATCAATTTAATTTATTTCTTTCTTTTCTCTTAGAAAAACTAGTGTTTATATGTGTGGAAAAAAATCAATGACATTTTTTTAGTTTGGATATTTTATACTAATATGCATTTAACCATACCAAAAGGTGAAGAAGTTACAAATTCACTCACCTATGAACTAATTGCTACCATGCGGATGTCATGGAACCTTGCAATGTAAGCTGTTAGGACCATCGTTCAAAAATCTAACAAGTACTCACCTAACCCACAAGTACTTGCAAGTTCCAAGCCAACCCAAGTAACTCACTCATGGGTTTGCAAATGAGTTAGGGTGAATTGCAAGGTTGATCTCACTATGAGTACTTAGGAAGTTTGAGCCTACGACTCACCTCGACATCTACGACAAGGCTTGGATGCAATATGCACTAAAAAATGAGATTTTTTCCTTTTAAGGCATGCTCACCCTCACTTCTTGTGGTGATTTTAGATGATTGTGGAAGCAATACTTTTGACAATTTGGAAGATATTTCAAGTATTTTTTTTTTTTTCTTAATTTTTTTCCAATTTCTTTCAGATTTGTTTTGTCAGAGCCTTCGATTAGGCTTTTGCACAAGGTGGATGGAGAGTGAAACCAAATGGGGTACTGTATGAGGCCATGGACAAGGCCAAGGAGACAATCCAAAACTATTACAAGGGTGATAGAAGAAACCTTGAACCCATTTGGAACATTACTAATCAAAGGTGGAACAATCAACTCTAGAAACCTATTCATGCAACGACATACTACCTCAATCCTATATTTTTCTTTATAAATGACCTGATGGATATTAATGGGGAGATTATGGAGAACCTTTCAACATGCATTGAGAGGATGTCGCCTTAGCTTAAGATCAAGGCCCTAATTATTAAAGAGTTGCAAAGATATAAGCATAATGTAAGGTGCCCTGCTAATTGTGACTGAAATTTTCTGATTTCATGCCTTTTGTTTTTACATCAAACACCTGTCCTGAATGTTACTTTGACTGATATAATTTTCTGTTCATAACTTTCCCTGAAAATGGAGTGTTTTGGTGTTCAATTTGTTTTGTTTGAAAGGTGTCACATTCATATATTTCCACAAGAGAACAGTGCATAACCTTTTCACCACATAGCTCAATTGCAAGAAGCATACACTGAATAAATAATTCTGAAACTTACTAAACTTGCTATGACTGAAAACCTCAGAATAATGCATTCAGGCTTAAATTTTCATTTTCCCTTAGAGTTATACACAGCAAGTTACAATGGCAATATCTACTCATTTCATTGAATAGCAGCTGCAGTTTCTGTGCATACACAGCAGGGACTAAGGAGTGTTTCCAGCAAACTGTAATATAGTTTTATGAGTGTCATTTACATGGGAATCATTGGCAGCAATTTATGTTCTTGTTTGTCAACTCTCAACATTACTCTATTGATCAACAGGACTCATATATCACAAAAGAAGCTACAGACTTTCTATTACATATGGACATCATCAGATTATAGAATAACACAAAACATGGTATGTATGAGGCCCGACCAGACCTGGAAAAGGCCTCTTTGTCTTGATGTGACGTCCAGACTACTGCAGAAACCAGCGTATCAACTTCCTACCTTCGTGTCTTGCCTTGGGCCCACTATAAGGCTCTCCAAAGTCCACGTTTTTGCTCACATTGGATTCGCCTGGTTTCTTAGGGAAGAACGATTTCATCAAGCTCTGCTAATAGCTGCGGTTCAGTCTCTGAGAAACACATCCTTCATTCAAGCCAAAAATCACGTCCTTGATGTAATGCTCAGTTCTCCAAAATCCCACGGCATGGCTGTGTTTCCTGCTGGTAAATGTAGTGCCAAAGGGTACCCCACAAAAGCACGCCTCCAAAAAGCTTCGAATATTTCTCAAACTCGGCTCCAATACAGCACCAAATGCTCAATAAAGGTGAGACACGTAAACAAGGCATAGTTTGCTTTCTTCATTTCAAAAACTTCAACGAATCCAACTAGGGATGATGGTTGCACATCCGAAATTGGAGCTGGTAGATTCTTCAAACCCTAAACCAGAGGGTCAACCAAAATGCTGAGAGGAAAATAAGTTCATTCAAAAGTTCGTTAAAAAATGAGCTTTTCTCAATATATTTCCAAGATGCCCGACAAGTGACTTCTTTTCTCATTTTAATCTTTTCCATTCAAAACATAAAGTGACATTTAATAAAGTCATTTTGTCAAATATTTCTCAAAGTCACTTTTTGCACCAAATAAAGTGACTTTTATAAAGTTACTTTTGAACCCCTTTTGCATAGTCACTTTATAAAAGATTTAATTAATTATTTGGCATCACCTTTGAAGCTAAACTTGAAATTAGGCAATACACATAATTAACTAAATATTCCCTGATAATGGCATTAGCCTTTGGGAAGGAAAAGGCTAAGCGACAACCCAAAGGGCTACTGAGAAGGGGACATTACAGTCCTCCCTTCCCAAAATTGCTTGTCCTCAAGCAATTGTAAGCTCGGGTGTTGTAGAATCTGTTCATTCTCCCATGTGGCATCCTCGGCTGGCAAATTCTTCCACCTCACCAAGTACTCCTTCACCACCCTGTTCCTCAACCTCCTCTCTTGAGTGTCCACAATCTCCTCAGGAACTAGGATCAAATGTCCCTCCTCATCCAGCGGTGGAAGCTCTAAAGAAGAAGTAACCTGCTGACCCAGTGCCTTCTTGAGGCACGAAACATGAAATACATTATGAATCTTGCTGCTCTCAGGCGGCTCTAACTCATATGCCACCTCTCCAACCCTCCTGATAATCCTGTATGGTCCATAGAATCTGGGCTTGAGCTTCTCGGCTCCACTCTTCTTAAGAGAAGACTGTCTGTAGGGCTGCAAGCGAAGGTATACCAAACCACCGACCTCAAAACTGCGCTCAACCCTATGTCTATCAGCATATGTCTTTTGTTGATTCTATGCCACCTATAAGTTATCCCTGAGCGCCCTCAAGATATTCTGGCTCTCATGAATCCAATCCTTGGCTTTGGGAGCCCTGCTCTCACCAAAAGTCATCTCCATGAATGAGGGTGCGACGTAACCATACAAAGCTTTGAAAGGACTCATCCCAATGGACATATGATAAGTGGTATTATAACAATATTCCCCCAAGTGCAACCACTTAATCCATGCCTGCTGCTGCCCTGCAATGTAGTTGCGCAAGTACCCCTCAATCCATTTGTTCACAATCTCTGTGTGTCCATCCGTTTGAGGGTGATAACTCATGCTCGAAGTCAACTCAGTACCTTCCAACCTAAACAGCTCCTGCCAGAATGCACTCATGAATCTACTATCGCTGTCACTGACTATGTATCAGGGTAACCCATGCAATCTGAAAATCTCCCTGAAAAATAAATCAGCCACCTGTGGAGCTTTGTACTCTGTCGGGATAGCAAAGAAGTGAGCGTACTTCGTCAACCGATCCACCACCACATAGATACTATCTCTCCCATGCACCTTAGGCAGACCTGTGATGAAGTCCATAGAAATGCTCTCCCATTTCTGCTCTGGGATAGGCAATGGCTGTAGCAATCTAACTGGATGTGTATGTTCTGACTTGTTCTACTGACAAGTCACACACTCCCTAACATGTCTCAATACATCATCCTTGAGGCCCTTCCAAGAGAACCTCTCTGTAACTTGCCTATAAGTTTTGAAATAGCCCTGATGGCCTGCTAAGGGAGTGTCATGAGAAGCCTACAATATCTTCTCCTTCAATCTAGACTCTGGCACCAAGTAAATCCTATCCTTGTAGTAAATCACATCGTCAACCACTCGGTACCTGTCATCCTAAATCAACCCATCCATCAACTCACAAGCAAACTTATTCTTGGAGTACTCCACCAACAAGAGGGACTTCAAGTTTGCAGAAATCTCTGAAAGTGAGCAAGCTTAAGGTCTCCTAGAGAGGGCGTCTGCCACCACATTCTTCTTCCCTTTCACATACTCTATGTCAAAGTCATAAGCCTGTATCTTGCTGACCCACTTCTGTTGTCGCTCATTCAAATCCCTCTGCTCCAAGAAGTATCTGAGACTATTATGATCAGTCCTCACCACAAACTTCCCTCCAACTAGATACTGTCTGAATTTTTCCAAAGCATGCATAATGGCAAGCATCTCCTTATCATAGATGGAGTATAGTCTCTCTGGTCCCCTCAATTTACAGCTCTCAAAAGCTATGGGGTGTCTATTTTGCATCAACACTGCTCCTATGCCCTCACCTGAGGCATCACACTCCAAAACAAACGGCTGTGTGAAATCTGGAAGTGCCAATACTGGGCAACTACTCATCACCTCCTTGAGCTTATCAAAAGCTCGTTGTGCCTCTTCTAACCAACTGAATGCCCCTCTATTTGTCAAATCTGTCAATGGTGCTCCCAACTGTGAAAAACCCCTCACAAACCGCCTGTAGTAACTACACAATCCAAAGAAGCCTCGCAACTCTGTAAGTGTCCTAGGCGGTGGCCAATCACAAATTGCCTGTTTCTTCTCCTAATGGACTTGCACTCCGTCTGCACTGATCACATGCCCCAAATATAGTATCTCTCTATGGCCAAACTCGCATTTTGAAGCCTTAGAGTACAGTGACTGCTCCTCCATAATAGTCAAGATCTCATTAAGCTGCCTCAAATGCTCCTCCCAAGTCTTGTTCTATATGAGCAAGTCATCAAAGAACACCAAAAAAAATTTACGCAACTGCTTATTGAATATATGATTTATACAGGACTGGAATGTGGCAAGTGCGTTTGTCAAACCAAATGGCATGACCAGAAACTCATAGTGCCCATAATGACAATGGAATGTTGTTTCGTGTATGTCTTGTTCTCTGACTTTGATCTGATGGTACCTTGAATGAAGATCAATCTTCGAGAAGTACACTGCCCCATGAAGTTCATCCAATAACTCATCTATCTTGGGTTTGGGGTACCTGTTCTTAATGGTTTTCTTATTGAGAGCTCGGTAGTCAATGCACATACGCATGGTTCCATCCTTCTTCACCAAGACCACAGAAGAAGCGAATGGACTGGAGCTCAATCTAATGTGTCCCATCTCAAGCAATTCTTGGATTGCTTTCTTGATCTCATCCTTGAATTTCTTAGGATGGCAATAGGGGATAGTGATCACTGGCTTGGCCCCCTCCTCCAACTCAATGGTATGCTCAAAACCATGATCGGGTGGTCTCCTTGGAGGTATCTCCCCAAAAACCCTATCATGTTTACCCAATAGCTCCTGAATGTCAACATGATATGGCTTCCCTAAATCTGAAGACTCCTTGGTGGTGATCAAACACTCTGCTGCCCAAGTTATGTCATCATGTCCAAAAAAGCTCTCCATACGTCTAGCAGACACAATCTTGGTTAATCCATTAGCCATGCCTCTAAGCACTACTCACTGCCCCTCTGTTGTTCTGAACTTAAGTTCCATGGTCTAAAAGTTCTGAGAATATTTCTCTAATGAGTGTAACCACTAAATTCCAAGTATAGCATGAGTGTCACCCAAATCCACCACATAGAAATCAGCTGTGGTTGTGTAATTGCCCAAGGTAATAGGCAACTGTGGGACCCTCCAAGTGCATCTCAATTTATAGCCATCTACCACCATCACATTAAATCTTTCAAAATCCTCTGTGGGTAGCATATGCTTCTCAACTAGGGCTGCATCGATAAAGTTGTGGGTGGCCCCACTATCAATCAACACTGCTATGTGATGTCCCTGTAAAACTCCCCTAACTCTAAAAGAGTTGAATCTAGGAGTGCCTGACAAGGTAGCAATGATACCACTCTTACCCTCTCCCTGAGGCTGCTCCTCATCTAAACTGTTGTCGTCTTTATCCTGAGAAGGCTCGTCATCATTGCTCTCATCCTCAAACACAACCTCAATAAGGTGAGCCTTGCCTTTTCCTAGGCAACGGTGACCTGGCTCCCAGCGTTCCTTGCAATGGTAACAAATTCCTTTTATTCTGCATTCCTTCCAATACTCCTCATCTGGATCACTTTTCTTGTTTCCCTTCTTCTAAAAAGACTTCTTGCCCTTGTTTTTCTGAGGGATGAAAGGTTTAGACGGGGTTTTGTTGTCAGGTGTGGAGAACTCCATGTCTCTAGCTCTAGTAATCACATCCTGTAGGGAATCGGCTTTGAAAGCCTTGATCCAACCACGGAGGGGTTCTAATAGACCCTCAATGAAGAGCATAACCAACCGCTGCTCTGAAATATCTGTCACCATGACTGCCAACCGCTGAAATTCTGAAATATAAGCATCTACTGAGCCACTCTGCTTAAGTTGTGCTAACTCCCTGAAATGAAGTTCAGGATCCTTCTCATCAAATCTATCTATCAATTTTTGTGTGAACTCCAAATAGGATGTGATATTAGAATGTCCCAACGTGACAAGCCCATGGTACCTCCATTCATGTGCTTCACCATCCAAATGGAGAGTAGCATACTTAATGGCTTTGGACTCCAGCATAGTATTAAGTTGAAGGTAAGTGTCCAACTTCTGGACCCAAGCTCTAGCTGTACATTTACCAGACCCATCAAAGGAAGGGATTGCAAGTTTCCCAATCTTTCGCTACAACTCCTAATTTTGCTACCCTCTATTATTATTTCTTGGCCCATTCCTATACTTGATGGTGCAAAAATCTCCTAATGACATTGCTAAATGAAATTCATTCTCTAGAGTTTGGTATTCCCTTAAATATTCTGCGAAACCTTCTTCTTGAACTTGCTGCCCCTGGGTCACAACATCATGTTCCCCCAAAAATTGAGGCATGAGAGGCCTTGGTGTCGCCCTACTAGCTGCCCTAGCGTTGCTCTGAGCTATATCATTATTATCATGACCACCATTATTACCATTCTGACCATTATTGCCATTATTTCCATTGTTGTTGTTTCTACCACCCGCAAGTTGTTGAACAAGTTGCGCTATTTGTTGTGCTATTTCATGTTGACCTCTCGCTAGGTCATTCAAAATATGTTGGGTGTTGCCCTCAGGTATTTCTTCTCCATCCCCCATGAATTCAAATGGTCCCAACCCTCTTCTCAATCTCCTGTAATGGATGTCAAGTGGGTTGATATCGGGGATGTTCTCGTTCATAACTCAATGCTAACACAGGCTAGCAGGACTGCTAGCTCTGATACCACTGTAAAGTGCCCAGCTAATTGTGACTGAATTTTTCTGATTTCATGCCTTTTGTTTTTACATCAAACACCTGTCTTGAATGTTACTTTGACTGATATAATTTTCTGTTCATAACTGTCCCTAAAAATGGAGTGTTTTGGTGTTCAATTTGTTTTGTTTGAAAGGTGTCACATTCATATATTTCCACAAGAGAACAGTGCATAACCTTTTAACCACATAGCTCAATTGCAAGAAGCATACACTGAATAAATAATTCTGAAACTTACTAAACTTGCGATGACTGAACACCTCAGAATAATGCATTCAGGCTTAAATTTTCATTTTCCCTTAGAGTTATACACAGCAGGTTACAATGGCAATATCTACTCATTTCATTGAATAGCAGCTACAGTTTTTGTGCATACACAGCAGGGACTAAGGAGTGTTTACAGCAAACTGTAATATAGTTTTATGAGTGTCATTTACATGGGAATCATTGGCAGCAATTTGTGTTCTTGTTTGTCAACTCTCAACATTACTCTATTGATCAACAGTACTCATATATCACAAAAGAAGCTACAGACTTTTTATTACATATGGACATCATCAGATTATAGAATAACACAAAACATGGTATGTATAAGGCCCGACTAGACTTGGAAAAGGCCTCATTGTCTTGATGTGATGTCCAGACTACTGCAAAAAACCTGCGTATCAGCTTCCTATCTTCGCGTCTTGCCTTGGGCCCACTATAAGGCTCTCCAAAGTCCACGTTTCTGCTCACATTGGATTCGCCTGGTTTCTTAGGGCAGAACGATTTCATCAAGCTCTACTAATAGCTGCAGTTCAGTCTCTGAGAAACACGTCCTTCATTCAACCAAAAATTGCATCCTTGATGTAATGCTCATTTCTCCAAAATCCCACGACGTGTCTGTGTTTCCTGCTGGTAAATGTAGTGCCAAAGGGTATCCCACAAAAGCACGCCTCCAAAAAGCATCGAATATTTCTCAAACTCGGCTCCAATACAGCGCCAAATGCTCAATAAAGGTGAGACGCGTAAACAAGGCATAGTTTGCTTTCTTCATTTCAAAAACTTCAACGAATCCAACTAGGGATGATGGTTGCACATCCGAGATTGGAGCTGGTAGATTCTTCAAACCCTAAACCAGAGGGTCGACCAAAATGCTGAGAGGAAAATATGTTCATTCAAAAGCCCGTTCAAAAATGAGCTTTTCTCAATATATTTCCAAGATGCCCGACAAGTGACTTCTTTTCTCATTTTAATCTTTTCCATTCAAAACATAAAGTGACATTTAATAAAGTCATTTCTCCAAATATTTCTCAAAGTCACTTTTTGCACCAAATAAAGTGACTTTTATAAAGTCCACTTAAAATAAATATTTCAATACATTACTTTTGAATCCCTTTTGCATAGTCACTTTATAAAAGATTTAATTAATTATTTGGCATCACCTTTGAAGCTAAACTTGAAATTAGGCAATACACAAATAATTAAATAAATGATTCCCTGATAATGGCGTTAGCCTTCGGGAAGGAAAAGGCTAAGCGACAACCGGAAGGGCTACTGAGAAGGGGACATTACACATGAGGGGAGGATCTTCTCTTTGCTACTAGCCATCCAAGGGAGAACCAGCCAAGCACCAAGTAACAAAACATTTGTCTTCACTTCATTTCAAAAAAAAATTATGTGTGCAATTATTGCTTATTTACAAACTCGTGAATGTCTTCTTTGTAGTTGTGTGGTGAGAAAATTGAGTAGAAAAACTCCAAATCTTCAAAAGCTAGCCCTCTAAATTTTGTCCCAACCTTGTCATGTTTCTAGATTTAGCACAATTGGAGATTATTTGCTGCCATCACATGAAGAAGCATAAGGTTGACAAAAACATACCTCAATGACCTCATCTTCGTGCAATACAACCTTTGCCTTCACTCATAAAATGTGGGGGGCTCAAATGTTCATGAGGCAATTGACTTGGATGGCATTGCTCCATATAGCAACTAGATTGCCCAAGTTAAGGACCCCATGTTTATAGATTGATTGTGCAAAAGACAAGATTATTGATTGTGAGGCAAACAAATATGAGTACAATAGAAGCTACAACAGGAGGCATTGGATTGGATGACATCATCATTGAGGATAATAGTGATCTTCACGAGTCATTACCTTCTACATCAAGGAGTAGGACCACCAAAATCTAACACTAGGTTGTATAGGAGTTAGAGAAAATTATAAATTATTGCAAGTTCATTGAATTGTGATTTTCATGATATTTTTATTCATGATGAGATTCATATCATATTATTGGTTGTTTTATTCGCATGTTGATGTGATATTTTACTCTTCTTTATTCAAATCAAATAAAAAACACTTTCTTCATGTTCTACAAACTTATATGTTTTGTAATTGTATTTTCATGAAATTTATGTTTTTATTAACGAATTTAAGTATTTGTTTCTTCATTTGCAAAGTTTTGACATGTTTTTGCTAAGATTTTTTCCCAATCATTGAGTCCAAGTCAAAATTGGGTTTGTTGACTTTTGTCAAGTTGAGAGTTTTCAAACATTGGTTTGGACATTTATACTAGGCAATCTTTTATTAGTGTTTCCTAAGGTTTTTACAAGGTTTTGGGGATGGGAGATGTCTTGGGGATAAGGGCTTCTATCCCCTCCCTATCCCTTTTTTTGGCAGATTTTGTGGATATCCCCAAGACATTTCCCCAATGTGGGGGGAGGGGGTAAGAGGCAACTTGTTGTCTCTGACATACTATGACATCTTAATGCCTTCAAGATGTCCTCGAACATTTTCTTTTCTATCAATATTTTTTCTAATCTTAAAATAACAAACACTATAAAAGTGGGTAAGTTCATATTCATGAAGGTGTCAATGAAGAAAAGAGGATTTATGACCATGGGAGATGGAAATGTGAATACTTAGGACCATAGTTGGAATACTCGGCATTTGCAAGTACTCGGCAAGCCCGAAAAACTCAGCTCTGAAAAAACTCGGCAAAAAACTCGGGAACTTTAAAAATTGCTTAAACTTCACTAAAAACGCATTTTTTTTGCAAAATTCAAAGATAAGATGCATCCAATGAATCAATAAATGAGTACATAAAAGAAACAAGCTGAATCTAGTTGTATTTGATTGATTTGAAAGTAAATTGGGTACAAAATGGCATCCTCATGTGGAATGCGCTGATGTTGATATTCTGAAACAAAATGAAAATAGCAAATTGTTTTTGTAAAAATGAAATTAAATACTACATTAATATATTTTACAAATTTACATCTTACTCTTTCCCATGTCTAGTGAAAACTAGGGGAGAGGTAGAACTAGACGATATTATAGATGAAGACTTGTAGGCAAACTTGGAAACTTGGACTTAGAGAGTACCTAGAAAATCAAATTAATTCAATGGGAGTTTGAGGGCAATGCCCCTTGTGGGGGTCTGGGGGCAATGTCCCTAGCGGGGTCGAGGGGCAGCGCCCCTCGTAGGGGTCTGGGGCAATGCCCCCAACGGGGTTGAGGGGCAACGACCCTCGTAGGGGTCTGGGGCAACGCCACCAGCGGGGTCGAAGGGCAACGCTAATCATGGGGTCCAGGGGCAATGCCCCCGCCACCAGCACCAATTTAAGGCTTCCAAAACCATACAAAACTCCATGGTACACCTCATTTTCATGATATTTTGAGTGGAAAAAAATAATGTTCAAAAAGCCCAAATTAAGACCTTGAAAACCACACAAACCGCAAAAAATGAATCGAAATTTCCTTTATTCCACCTGCAGGTTTCTTTTTGCTAAGAGGCCGAGTTTTTTTTTAAAACTCTCCGTGTTTTTTTGAAAAACTCGCCAAAAACTCAACGAGTTTTTCAGAAAAAGTTGTGAGTTTTTTCCAAGCGAGTACTTGCACCAAAAACTCGTTTTGAAAAAAAACTCGCGAGTTTTTGGTGAGTTTGCCATCTATGCTTAGGACCATTGACAAACTTGTTACATATAAATCTATAAGACGATTTTTTTAATTTATTATTTATTTATTTTAATGGTGTTGAGGGGGCTCTAGGAATCTCTATCTTTTGCATTGGTAATTTTGACTTCAGCTTTCTTTGTCTCAAGGATTCAAATCACCCATTTTCTTGACTAGTAATTTCCCCTCATATTTGCATACAATGGTTTTGCAAAGAATTCAGCTGATTTAAAATTTACAGAACATAACAATAACTGGGACTCAAGCAAACCTTTGACAAAGTTTGAGCTTTGATGGAGTTCACAATGGTAGCTTCAACAATGCCTTCGTGGTGTTGTAGCTTTAAGTTTGTAATGCTAGCAGCTACTATGAATCCATATAAAACAAAAACCACTTTCAATTATGATTATAATTAACATTTTTTATTTGAAAACTGACGTTATCAACTATCAACTGTGTAATGTGCTCTCTATTTTGTATTTAACTTTATACATTTTGTGAAAATATAATTATTTTTTAATATTTTTTATATATTTGTAATATTATATTAATAATTGCCTTCAAAATTTAGGAAAAAGTTTACTGGGTAAAAGCACAAACCTGTGTCACACTTTATAAAGGAATCGGCCAATAGCAAAAAAAATTCTGAACTTCGACCTCATAAAAGTGTTTTTTATGTTTTGAATTTCAAAATGATGTAAACTAATGAAAGGTAAAAATATTGATGAAGTTTAATCTTGTAATTAATTTTTCAAAAAAAATTAATATGTTTTACTATTTTTTTTTAATTTCTAATCAGCCTCTTTTTTAACTTTAACAACCTACTTGCATTATTTTAAAAATAAAATATATTAAAACTAATCAAAATATTAAAAAAATTACATATTTGGATTCACCACTCTGAGCTCTACAAAAGGGTATTTTTCTTTTTTTTTTAAAACATCATTCTAATTGAAGAAATACTTAGTTAAAGTTGAAAGTTTCAAAAAATTCTAAAAAAAACTGAGTTGGCTGCCAACTAGGATGCCACATAGATAGTTTCAATAGAAAGGGCTTCGACCGAAACCCTTTCTACCAAAACCATGCATATAAAATAAGCCAATTTCAAAGCGGAAAGGGAAAAATTTAAATTTTTTGGATTCGGCCGAAACTCTATGTGCCACGTATAGGCCACATGGTTTCAACCGAAACCTATTCGGCTGAAAATATTTCGCTCGGAACTATTTAGTTGGCCAAAAGTGTGACACAACTTTGTGCTTTTACCCTACTATCCCCAAAACACCATACCCTCATCCTCCCATATCTCAAAATCAGAGAAACGTTGTTTTTTATACAACCTTACAATATAGACTAGTTGTGTCAACATAAATATTACGCTATAACAAGCAAAATGGCATATGAAAAAGAGCAATGTTGCATCATCAACAAAACTTATTGTGCAAAAAACAAGAGAAAGGCATATTTTCCAAAACTACAAACAAGAAATGTTTCCCTAAGTTTGGAGAACAAGGGGGGCACAGTCTAAGGATAGCAATTTTTTTGCTAGATTTTGGCAATGATTGGGGGATGGGTGGTAATACAAATAACTTGATACAGATTCCCTGATCAAACATTGAGATTCCATGATTAATGATTTCAGGGGTTTTGGGTTTAACCATTTAGGGATCTTATGTTTTTCTTTTGAGTTTAAGAATTTACAATTTGCAATGGTAGATATGTAACTTCCAACAACATTGTAGTGTAAATTAGTTATAAAATCTGAGAGGATTACCCAAAAAAACTGATCAAATACAACACATTCATTTCAGAAAGAGTTCATTGAAAAAGTAGTTAACTAAGGAAATGGATGCCCAAAAAAGCAGCTGAGATTCAACACAGGTGCATTTCAATGGTGGGTGCTTAACCCTTAATTTTGGCACAAACTATGATTGCCAATAATAATCCTAAATTCCAAAGAAGTGACATGTTTGTTTTTTGAGTTTTATGTTTTCTTTTAATTATATTTTTAACTTGATAAAGTTGCAGGCTGTTTGCAGACACCTTGTCATTTGGCATCACCCCGGATGTACCTTGGCATTCCCAATAATTAGGGATGTCTTCACTTTACAGCAATGTTCTAGGGACGTCCTCCTCTCATAAACAATTGGCAGTGGAGAGAGGGATGCATCCCTATCGAACACTGCAAATAAGAGGGTATGAATGATATGGTAGATATCTACTTCAGATTTGATCAAGAGCTTGAAGCATTCATTCTTGACCTGTTCTATTATATTCGTAAATGCAATTTTATGGCAAAATGGTTGCATTGTGCCTTAAAAAAATAACAAGACACAAGGTCACATATCAACCTACAAACTTACCATCTCGTATCAAAACATTAATTCACTAGCATATCTATCTTTAGAAAAAATCTGTGTAAAAAACACCGAGATATATCGTTTTTGGGCACCTATTCCACTTAAATCAGAATTCTGAGAATGATATCTCAACATTTTTTATATAGATTTTTCTAAAAATGGGTATGCTAGTTTAATTCAATTTATTTCATAACAAATTTTTTAATAAAAATATATTAAATTTATTTTATTAATAAATTATTATTTATCAAGATTTAATTTTTATTTTATTGAGGAAAGATTACAAAAATAAATCAGTATTTGAGCTTTTAGATTTTTTATTAGTAACAATAGACTAATCTCAAATGCTCAAGAACCACTTCATTATGACTTTCTTAAAGATTTAGAAATTTCAAATATTATTTGATTTATTTCTAACTAATCTTCGTATGCTTCAGACAAGCATGAACACATCTATTCTTTTATTTATTTAAGAGTTATATTATTTTACTTTAGATTTAAGAATTATTTTATTTTATTTGTATTATTTAATGGATTAGAAGATAATGTGTTGAGGCACTATTTAAGAATTATTTTATTCCATAGTAGAAAAAACACTTTGAAATTAAATAAAATAAAATTTAATAGTTGCTTTTATTATTATATATATTTTTACTTGATTTTGATTTTTTTAAGTATAACAAATATTATATATTTATATATAACTTATTTTTTAATTTATGATGTACATAAAATCTACTTATACTATATACTAAATATATTTCAAAATATATAAAATTTTAAACTGCTATTTTATTTAATGTATGATTTATTTTTCTAAATTTTGAAATACTAAATTTAAAATAAATTATTGATTAGATATCTGATAATATGATTATTATACTTATTTTAAAAGTATTTTTTTTTTTATATATCTACTAATTTATTTACTAAAGTGCATAGCTATCTACTATTTTATTTACTAAAATTTCATTAAAATTATTTTATTCATTATAGGTAAATGAAAATAACCATGTACATAAATATTTTGTAGAGTTAGTATGTTGGCTCTTTAATAGTTTTTGTTAACACACCCATGCCATTACACTCCACCTCTTGCTGCCACCGTAGTTATGCCTCTCAGCATAATTAGTTAGAATATACTACATTAACTCATTAGTTAAGATATACTATAAGGTGAATACTTAAAAGGGTACAAAGCTTATCATATATAAGTTAGTATCCATACCCACATAGTTAATAATAATTACATCATAAAGTTGATTTGCTTCAGATGCCACATAACACATATTAAAATTTGGATTGCAGTTAAGCATTCCCCAGTACATTCATAAACCATCTAACACAATGTTATTTACCATATAAATGACAAATACTAGAGTGTGTAAAACTTAAATGACAAATACTAGTGTGTGTAAAACTTAAATGACAAATATCTTTGTCTTAGCATTTTTATTAGTAACAATAGACTAATCTCAAATTTACCATTTGGATTGCAGTTAAGCATTCCCCAGTACATTCATAAACCATCTAACACAATGTTATTTACCATATAAATGACAAATACTAGAGTGTGTAAAACTTAAATGACAAATACTAGTGTGTGTAAAACTTAAATGACAAATATCTTTGTCTTAGCATTTTTATTAGTAACAATAGACTAATCTCAAATACTTAGGAACCACTTCATTATGACTTTCTAAAGATTTACAAATTTCAAATATTATTTGATGTATTTCTAAGCAATCTTTATATACTTCAGACAAACATGAACACATCTATTCTTTTATTTATTTAAGAGTTATATTATTTTACTTTTGATTTAAGAATTATTTTATTTTATTTGCATTATTTAATGGATTAGAAGACAATGTGTTGAGGCACTATTTAACAATTATTTTATTACATAGTAGAAAAAACACTTTGAAATTAAATAAAATAAAATTTAATCATTTCTTTTATTGTTATACATATTTTTACTTGATTTTTATTTTTTTAAGTATAATAAATTACATATTTATGTATAACTTATTTATTCTTTTATGATGTACATCAAACCTACTTATACTATATACTAAATATATTTAAAATACCTAAAATTTTAAATTGCTATTTTATTTAATGTAAGATTTTTTTTTTAGATTTTTGAAATGTTAAATTTAAAATAAATTATTGATTAGATATTTGATAATATAATTATTATAGTTATTTTAGAAGTATTATTATTTTTATATATCTACTATTTTATTTACTAAAGTGCATAGCTATTTACTATTTATTAACTAAAATTTCATTAAAATTATTTTATTCATTATAGGTAAATGAAAATAACCATGTAAATAAATATTTTGTATAGTATGTCGGCTCTTTAATAGTTTTTGTTAACAAACCCATGCCATTACACTCCACCTCTTGCTGCCACCGTAGTTACACCTCTTAGCATAATTAGTTAGAATATACTACATTAACTCATTAATTAAGATAAACTATAAGGTGAATACTTAAAAGGGTACAAAGCTTACCATATATAAGTTAGTATCCATACCCACATAGTCAATAGTAATTACATCATAAAGTTGATTTGCTTCAGATGGCTCAGAACACACATTAAAATTTGGATTGCAGTTGAGTGTTCCCCAGTACATTCATAAACCATCTAACACAATGCTATTTACCATATAAATGACAAGTACTAGAGTGTGTAAAACTTAAATGACAAATACTAGAGTGTGTAAAACTTAAATTGCAAATACTAGTGTGTGTAAGAATTAAATGGCAAATATCTCTGTCTTAGCATCCTCGATACCCTCCTGAAATAACATCACATAGAGGTACTTGTGTTCTTTGTGGGTTCCCTTGCCCTGTGATTATTACCAAGGCATGAGATATAAGGATTCTAAAAGAAATAACAATTGATCGAAGATTGGTCATTGTGGACAACTTTACCATATGCAACTCATGCAAAATTGATTGTTGTGGTTAGCTTTGCTACTTCTGGT
>VDFB02031537.1:0-23511 GCA_007258455.2 Sequoia sempervirens | reverse complement strand
GTGTTCATTTGAATGTGGGTGTTCGAGTGAACACCTTTTTGTGTTCGAATGAAGCGGACCATTCGAGTGAACTCGTTCATAAAATTTTGTCCCCACCTGGATAATTCTTGTTCGCCACTAGAATTGTAACCCACTATTGTGGGATCACCCCTATTTAAATGCTTCTTAATCTATGCAATTGATGTAATGAAACACAAGCATGCTTTGGTATTTCAATTTAAATGTGTTGGAGTTACTCATCTATTTGTATGTCAATATTTGTAACCCTTCTTTCATTGTCATTACATATTAAAATATACATTATGATGAAACTCCCTTGTAATGGTTATCAGTCATGAAGTCCTATTTGGTATTCGTATGCCTACCAGTATGGTCTTTGCTATTTAGCCTTCTTTAGTTTTCTTCCTTTTCGCCTTTATGTACTTTCAAGTTAAAAGTACAAAAAAACTTCAAACACCCCTATCATACGAGGGAGTTGCCCCTCTCAAACATATCTAGTGAGATTGTTGTTTCACAAGAAATGTCTCCAATTGTTGGAGCATTATTCCCACTTTCCATTGGGTGAGTCAAGTATCATTTCAAGTGCCAATCCGCGTACCAACAATACCATGATCTATAAACTAAGGAAAATATTATTTCAATAGAACCTTCTTTGATACCATGACCAATACACTAAGGCAAATACTCCTTCATGTTAGTTCATAAACACTAGATATATCTGAAATAAACAACTTAACTAAAACTAATTTCCAAGTATAAACAAGAAAATTTTAGGAAAATGAGATTAAAAAATACACTATAACATAAGTGACAAGATAATAACCTTGGAGAAATCCACTTTGAATGAAAAAACTAACAAAAAGTGAGTATATCTCACTTAGAAATCACTTCAAATGATAGTTACAATCTAGTCTAAACATCCTAGGCTTGGTAAATTGACAATTGATTTCAATATTTAAACTTCGTACAATCTCTCAATAACCCTATAGCCTTTTGAAAGCTTGCAAAATCACTACAAACGAAAAATGTTAAATGCTACTAGTAAATCCCCTAATTACTTTTCTTAGATGCTCATTTCAAACTTATAGTGAGTATAAATAAATTTACAAGCTATAGGAAGTTGTTGGAAGTCAATTCAATCAAAGAAACTAAATGAAAATTTAAAATTGGAATGTCATGAGACGCTAAAAACTATTGTGATGAAATCATTTTTTCTAATAAAGTGGCAATTTCAAAAATACCCTAACAATTTCTAGAATACCTTGATGAATTTAACCTATGTTTCCTATGAAAATATTTGAAAGAATAATATGAATGCTCTTCAACAACAAAAAAAGGTTGTAATTATTCACCCTACTCAAATATCACATTCTTCAAGAGTCAAATAATCAATAGTAAGTTTATACATCCCTATCAAAAAGTGGTAAATAATTAACCTATTTTCATTGACCAAATTTTTAACCATTAAAATAAATATTAATTAAAAATAACCATAATTATTATACAATTTGTAAGTTTCGAACAACTAATCTCTTTAAGAGTTTCCTACCACAACTCATTAACTTTCCTATCACAACTAACTTGACTACAATACTATTGAAAAATAGACTAATGCCAAAAAAAAAAAAAAAATACCCATTACATTCAAATCACCCTACTTGAATTATCAAGTAAATCATTTTAATCTTATTGCATGAAAAATTCAAAAATGTCATTTGACAGAAAACTTTGCTGACATATAATCTTTAAATGGTTGTGGAAACATTACATCACACCTTCCATACAAGATTCATATATTTAGAAGCACATTGTTATCAGATCTGGCAAAAGGTCTTTTCTTTTTCAATGGAGTTTATCACACATGTCTAGAACTCTTAAAAATAGAAGAAGAAGCTTATGAGGGTGTTCTTTTGACCTTTTATCTCATCTAAGAGTAGTCCTCTTTTCAATGAATTTGCTGAGTGACGCCAACAATAGTGGTATCTTCTATCAGACTGGTGAAGAAGAAGTTGCACACATATATTCAAATGTCCAATTCCATGCCCAAGAAAAACAAATGCTTATAACAGCTATCATCAAATACAACATGAAATAACTTCATGACTTTTCTCCTCCTCTGTCGTTACATCAATACCCATCGTACAATTTGAATGAACGTAATTAGTCTTTCCAACGTAGATAATTAGTCTTATCCTTTTCTTCTCATAGTTTCACTTCTTTTTCTCTTATTGATCTCTTATTCTCGTTTTTCATTTTTCTTGTTTATTTTGGGTTTCTTTTTATTTATTTAATTACCTCCCGTATTTGAATTATTTAATTTGTTTTTAATTTCTTTTCCCTCTTTTAGTTGTTTCGCTTATTTGTCCTTTCTTTTTGTTTTTTGCATCCTTTTATGTTTTGCCTTATTACTTGATAGTTTTTCATCTCTTTCTTGCTTTCTTCTTCGCTTTCCTCTCGCTCATGTCTTTTATTTCTTCTTTCCTTTTATTTAAACCTGCTGGTTCTTCTCTTTTGGTGTTTTGTTTCAATTTTTGGTTGCTCTTTTTCTTTTTCTTTTATTTTTCTGATCATTTACTTCCTTTGCTTGTGGGTTTTGATAAATTTTGTTTTTTAATTCTTTTCTTTGTATTCTATGTCCTTATTCTTGCCTCATTTTGAGATTTATTTTATTATTTTGTTCCTTAGTTTTAATTGTTTTATTTTGTGGTTTAATTGTTTTAGCCTTTTCTTTTTTCTTTGTTCCTTGTTTTTTGGTTCATATTATTTTCGGTTTTATCAAATTTAGTTTTCTTCTCTATTATATAATTGTTTTGCATTGTTAATTATAATTCTATTAATTATTTTATCTTCTTTATTTCTTTATTCATTTTGATTATTTGCTTGTTTTGTTATTATTTTGGCTCTTCTATTGGTTTGTTTTATTGTGTTTCTTTCTTTGAATGCCTTCCTTTTCATTTATAATTTGTGACTTATTTTATTATTGTATTGCTTTTATTTGTTATAATTTATGACTTAATTTTTTTGGTATTATTTATTGGTTCGTGTCTTCTTGTATTGGATGTTTCATTTGTTTCCTTCGTGTTCTTAATCTTAATTTGTCCTTTCAATTTGTTTTTATAATTTATGTCTCCTATTAAGTTTCTCTTAATTTTGTCTTTTTCACTTATTGATTTTTTACTTTTATGTCTCCTATTAAATTTCTCTTAATTTTGTGTTTTTCACTTATTGATTTTTATTTTTATGTTCTTTTTCTTAATTTATATTTTTCTTTTGTCTCTTTCTTTCTCCTTTCAATTTTTTTTGTTTACTTTGATGTCTATTCTTATCCCAGTGTTCTCTTTTGACTTTTTTTTTCCCTCTCATTTTTGATTTTCTTCTTTTGGTTATGTGATCTTTTCTTTAATTTAAGGGTTCTTATGTCCTTTTGTTGAATTAGTTATGTGTTTTTCTAGGTTTTCTCATTAATTTTCTTCTTTGCAATTTTCTCCAATTATTTTTCTCCTCCCTTTGACTTTCTCATCTTTTTGGATTGTGTGCCTCACAACCTTCCCTCACCACCCTCTCCCCTATTTCTATCCAAGTTTGCTATCTATTCTTCATGTCTCTCTCTATCTGCTAATCATCCTGATGATGGATCATGGAGTATGATCCGAAACGTTGATGAAGAAAAATTGCACACAGTTTTATCCAGAAATCTTGATTACTAATGATCATGGACTGTGGAAATAGAATGTTATTAATTGATTGAGATATTCAAGAACAAAAAATTAGCTGAGACAAGAGGAAAGGTTGGAGATACTTAGGAGATTTCCATGAATGATCAAGCCCCTATTTTGGTCTTTTGACCTCCACAAGCAACCAAGACTTAAAAAAATAGATAAAAGTGTGTCCTCTTAGCCTATTTGTCTCTAGGAACTAAAAGTAGAAATAAAAAGCTATGAATATCACTCATTGGTCTATAAAGTGCAATAAACTAATGTATGAGTGTGTAAATAAAAGGATTTCAAAACCCAATGATGCCAAGAGCAATACAATAGATTTCAAAACCCAATGATGCCAAGAGCAATACTAGATAGATCTTTACAATAATTAAGTGATGTGTTGAAACACATGATGATTTTTATGCCAAAGAGAAAGATATTGTGATAAAAGAGCCCAAGATTGCACGAATTTTGTAGAATGAGTGCTTGAGTGAGAGTTTCTATTGGAATTTTGGAAGCTTGAGTTGTTTGTGAGTTGCTTGGGTGTTGTCATTAATGTCAACCCCTTGTATGAAGAGAGTGTTGGAATGTTGTTGGTGTTGATGATGTCAACCCCTAGCATTGGATTTGTTGGAATTTTGGAGTTGTTGGTGTTGTCATTGATGTCTTGCTTCAGTATAGTTGCAGAGGTTGTTGGCCTGACTTGTGTTTGGGGAGATTATTGTAGTTGGAAAGTGTTGCATGTTGCAGATGTTGTAGAGATGTTAGTAATGTTTGTGATGAAGTTATTTCACTTGGTTTCCAAGTTTTTTTGAGAAAATGTGAATAAAAGAGAGTTTAGTGTGATAGAGTGGTGTCTAGTGTTCCACTCTACATTTCTTCATGCTTGAAGATATTCCCATGCAATTTGGATGTGATGATTAGAGGTTTTTGAGGTTTCATATCTAGATTTTTGGGTTCTGGATCATACTATAGTGGAAGATGTGTTTGACAATATGCCTGTTTGGTGAAACAAGGTGTCTAAGAGAAATAAGATTGCTTTGCATTTCTTTGTAGTGAAGCTTCTGGTGTTATGGATCTAGAAATGTTCTTATAATGTTTGTATCTACCTTCCCTTGAACTTTTAGGTGTTGTGTTGTTCCAAAAAGGTGTTTGGTGTGTTGGATGTTTGTCCCAATATGTTTGGTTGCATAGAATGAAGGTGTTCTTGAGTTTCAGGTGGTTGCAGTAGTTGTGCAGAATATTCTAATGATGCTATAATATTCTAAGATGTTATATGGATATTTTAGAGTGTTTGTGTAGTCTGTGAGATGTTTTCGGACCTTGAGAATTGTGTTTAGTGTTGCTTTTTAGTGTTAGTATAGGTTTGGCCAACCTGGCATGCTAGCGCTATTTGTAGAGGATAATTATTATTTGAGGAAGTGTTGAGAAGCATTTTAATATAGATTTGGGTCCCAATAAAGTAGTGGCATGGTTTACCTTCACTTCTTTATATGGTGGAAGCGTTTAGTTTCAACCTATTTGGTGTTGAATGGTTGAGATGTATACGTTTCCTTAAGGCCTACTTAATTGATATTGTTTTAGGCTACAAAGGGTATAAATGCAAGGTGAATTATTGTGTGGATTGAAGAGAAGTGTGTGTAATGAGAAAGATGTGAATGTGATCGAGTGTGTTGATCTGAGTGTGAGCCTTAATTCTTATGATTTCCTAATGCAGTGATTAGAAGGTGTCTACATTTCAATCTATTTGATGAGTTGTTTATGCTTTAGCGGAACTGTACCTTCAACATATGAGAGATGCATTGTTAGCAGTTCAAATTGTTAGCAAGCCACCCTTCTTTTATTCTTCTTTCTTCTAGATAGTGAGTCCTTTGGTAGTGAGCCACCAACAATGAACCTTGCTTTATCTTTTTGGGAAGTGACCCCTTAGATGTGAGCCTTAGGTGTTGCAATTCATATATTAGTGAGCTAATCCTCACCGTGGTTTTTCCCTTCTTGTGTTTTCCATGTAAATATGGTGTTCTTATGTGTTTGATGTGTTTGCATTACTGCTTTACATGTTTACATTTTGTTAATGCATGTTAAGGGTTTAATGGTGGATAAGGGTTTATACATATTTGAATGTTAATGAGTGTTTTTGATGTTTTAAAAGTATACAACTAATTCACCCCCCCTCTCAATTTTCTTGTGCAACTAATAATTGGTATCAAAGTTGTGGTTCCCAAGAAAAATATTAACCACTTGAGGTAGATCCGGATGGCGCATAGGAAATGTGTTAAAGCTCCTTTGTTTGATGGAACAAATTTTACCTATTGGAATGATATGATAGAATCCTTTTTGGTTTCTCTTGGATTTTGAGTTTGGAAGTCTATTGAAAAAGGTTATACTATGCCTACAAATGGTCCAACAAGTGATGATGCGATCAAGGATTATGAAAACAATGGCAAAGAAAGGAATGCGATCCTAATTCATCTTCCTGATTTAGAACTTGTGAAGGTTATGAGCTACAAGTCTACTAAAGATTTCTAGAAGAAGATGGAAAGTATCTATGAAGGAGATGAAAAGGTCAAACAAGTGAAGATGCAGAACTACAAATCCAAATTTGAAACCTTAAGGATGTCTGAAGATGAAGATATTACTGCCTACACACTCAAATTTGATGAAGTTGTCAATGCCATCAATGGTCTTGGTGGAAAGTTGGATGAAAGCGAAGTTATAAAAAAGGTATTAAGAACATTTCCTAAAGCTTATATAGTCATAAAGTTTATGCTATTGAGGAAGCTTTGAATTTGGATAATTATTCTAGAGATCAAATGTTTGGTTCTTTAACTTCTTTTGAAATGAGAGAGTTTGGTCAAGATGCTTCAAACAAAGAAACTAATTTTAATATCGACAAAGTGGAAAAGGATGATAGATCAAATCCAGATGATCTTAATGAGGTGGAAGTAAAATTTGTGAGGAGATTGAAAAAGGGTAATGGAAAAAGCAGAGGTAAGCGACCTTTCAAATGTTTCAATTGTGGAAAGATAGGTCATTATGCATCTAAATGTCCAATCAAAACAAAATGATCATAAGGGTATATTTTTCAAGAAGAGTTATTATGTTGAAAAGGACAATGGTGTATCTAATGATGAAGAATTGGAGTATCTAGATGAAGGAAGTGATGAATTCTTGTTCATAGCTTTCAATGTTGGAACTAATTCTACTAATCTTGAAAGATGTGTGAGGGAAAGTGCTTCAAAAATAGGTCATGACATTGAAGGAACTATGTTGACTGATTTTCATGCTAGAGAGAGGAAGAATTAGTGGATCATTAGCAGTGGATGCTCAAATCATATGATAGGTGATAAGAGTAAGTTTGTTAAGCTTGAAAAGTATGATGGTGGTCTTGTTAAGTTTGGTGATGATACATCTGCTAAGATTTGTGGAAAAGGTTCAATTAGTTTTGATGGAAAGCATAATATAGATGATGTTCTTTATGTCAAGGGTCTCTGGCATAATCTTCTAAGTGTAGGAAAAATGTGTAGCAAAGGATATAATTTTGTATTTCATAATGGAGTTGTGGAAAGGGAAAATAGAATAGTTCCAAAATCAACCAGGACAATGATAAAGGAAGCTAATATTTCAAATGTTTATTGGAGAGAAGCAATTCATACTATAGTCTACAATTTTAATAGAGGTCAACGAAGAGTGAAAAATTCAAAGACTCCCTATGAGTTATGGTATGGTAAACCTCCTAGTATGAAATATTTCATAGTATTTGGAAGAAAATGCTATATCAAAAGAGATGAAGAGAACTTAGGAAAGTTTGATGCAAGATTTTTTTGAAGGAATATTCCTTTGATACTCTACAAGAAGTAAGGCCTATCGGTGCTACAACAAAATATTGAAGAAGATTGTTGAGAGTGCAAGTATTAAAGTGGATGAAGAACCACATCAAAGTTTAGTATTGATAGAAGGATATGAATCTGATGAATCCCCTTGCATCAAAGAAGAAAAGGTTAAAGATAAAGGTAAAGAGTTGACAGTTGAAGAGGAAGAAGCTCTAGAAAGGAATCCTAAGAATCCTAAGTATGTGTAGAAGAATCATTCAAAAGATTAGATCATAGGAGATAAGAGAAAAGGTGTACTGACAAGAAGAAAAGCTGCTATGATAGAAGAACAAGTAATTTTTTGCTTACTTTCAGAGGTGGAACCAAAAATAGTGATTGAGGCATGCAAAGATGAGAATTGGATCAAAGCAATGAAGGAAGAGTTAGAACATATAGAAAAAAATCTGACTTGGGAATTGGTCCCAAGACTAGGTCAAACAAGAATGTGATTGGTACTAAGTGGGTATTCTAGAACAAGCTAAATAAAGATGGAAAAGTTGTTAGGAACAAGGATAGACTTGTGTGTAAGGATTACTCACAGGTTGAAGGTATAAATTTTGAGGAAACTTTTGCTCTGGTTGCAAGAATGAAAGCTATTAGGATATTTAAAATTTTGCAGCACATAAACATTTCAAAGTTTATTAGATAGATCTGACCTCTGAATTTTTGAATGGTCAATTGGAAGAAGAGGTATACATTTAACAACCAAAATATTTTCAATTGTTATAAGTGTTAGAGTGAATGGATTTTTACCATTCACATTCTCTTAAGTTAACTTAGGGATAATTAGGGATAATTAGTTTTGCAGTTTTCCCTTATCGGGTATTTTCTCACCCTTTTCTTTTTTCATGTACTTAAAAGGCCTGTACAATATGTATTTTATTATCTAAATTTATTCATTCACTCGAAGTGTTCTACTTCTCTCATATTTGTGAAGGTTTATATTGCAATTTGTGCTCCTAGGAGGTGAATTTACACCAACAAGAAGATGCAAATATGGTCTATAGATTGAAGAAAGCATTGTATGGATTCAAGCAAGATCCTAGAGCTTGGTATACAAGGTTAGATAAGTACTTGTTGCAACAAGGATTCAGAAAAGGTACTGCAGATAGAAATTTTTATTTCAAAGTTGAAGGAGAAAAAATCTTAATTGTTGTGGTATATGTTGATGAAATAATCTTCGAAGGAAATGAAGGTATGTGCGAAAGGTTTTCAAAGGAAATGTAGAAAGAACTTGAAATAACAATGTGTGGGGAGATGAATTTCTTCCTTGATTTTTAGATTAGTCAATTAAAGAAAGGTATATTCATATCACAATATAAGTATATCAAGGAAATGTTGAAGAAGTTTGGAATGGATGACTCTAAACCAATATGTACTCCTATGGTTACTGGTTGTAAGTTGAGAAAGAATGATGAATCTCCTAAGATAGTCAAAGCAAGTATAGATCAATGATTGGTGGACTACTATACCTCATTACTACTAGACCAAATATCATGCATTCAATTTTTCTTGTGGCTAGATTTCAAGAAGATCTCAGATAATCTCATGTTGCAGCAGTGAAGACAATATTTAGATATTTGAAAGGTACTCTGTATTATGGTTTGCAGTATCCTAAGGATACTAACTTCTCTTTGAGTGCATATATAGATGTAGATTGGGTTGGATGTGCAGATGATAGGAAAAGTACAAAAGTGGTACTTTCTTTCTTGGAAGTAGGTTGGTTTCATGGCTAAGTAAGAAGTAGGATTCAGTGTCATTATCTACTACATAAGTAGAATATATTGCAGCAACATCATGTTGTACACAGGTGTTGCAGATGAAGCAAACATTGAAGGATATCAGAGTTTCATATGATGAACATATTCCCATCATGTGTGACAATACAAGTGCAATCAATACTTCAAAGAATTTGACAATGCATTCAAGAACAAAACATTTCTCAATCTGGTATCACTTCTTGAGAGAGAAATTTGCAAACAATGAGGTGAAGTTGAAGTATGTGTATGCTAAGGATCAGGTTGCTAACATTTTCACAAAGGCTCTTCCAAAAGATACTTTTTAGTATCTTTAGAGAAGTTGGGGGTTATTGCCCTTCCTTTCAACTAGATGCATAAGTGTGTGCATTTGTCTAGGAAGCATTTCAAGATACATTCTTGGTCCTAGATTGATGTTGAAGGCTACCTCTCAGGGGGAGTAGGTAGTAGTGGTTGTTGGTTGGTGTAGTCATATGGAGCATATAGTGTGCTCCTAAGGGGGAGTGTGCAGTAAAGAGTCAATACAGTTGCTTGTTGGTGTATGCAATTTTTTCCCTTTTAATGTTGTCAAAGGGGGAGAGAAAATGAGTTCAATGCAAAAAAAGAGTTGGATGAGTCTATGGCCCTTTTCCATCAATTTCAAAGGGGGAGAGAATTTGAAAAACATGGAGAGAGTTAAAGTGGTTGGAGAGAGAATATGAAAAACTTAGAAAGAGTTGCAAAAATGAATATGGTTTGAAGACCATAGGAGGAGAGAGTATGGAAAAGTGTTGTCTAATGATCAAGGGAGAAGAGTGACCTAGAGAATAGGTGTTGCTTGTGAAGAGTAAAGAGTTGTACCATTCAGGGGGAGTACTACCTTTTGCAGTATTGTTGTTGGTTGCTTTTGTTGTTGATGGTTTTTCATAAAGCATGTGTTTCCATCAATGACAAAGGTGGAGATTGTTGGAAGTTTGGAAACTTGAGTTGTTTGTGAGTTGCTTGGGTGTTGTCATTGATGTCAACCCCTTGTATGAAGAGAGTGTTGGAATGTTGTTGGTGTTGATGATGTCAACCCCTAGCATTGGAGTTATTGGAAGTTTGGAGTTTTTGGTGTTAATGTCAACATAATGTTTCTAGTATTGTCATTGATGCCTTACTTCAAGATAGTTGCAGAGGTTGTTGGCCTAATTTATGTTTGGGAAGATTGTTGTAGTTGGAAAGTGTTGCATGTTGTAGATGTTGTAGATGTGTTGTAGAGATGTTAGTAATGTTGTTGATGAAGTTAGTTCACTTGGTTTCCAAGTGCTTTTGAGAAAATTTGAATAAAAGAGAGTTCAGTGTGACAGAGTGGTGTTTAGTGCTTTGCTCTACATTTATTCATGCTTGAATATGTGCCCATGCAGTTTTGACATCATGATAAAAGGTTTTCATAGGTTTCGTATCCATAGTTTCAAGTTCTGGATCGTATTGCAGTGTAAGATGTGTTTGATAGTATGTTTATCTGGTGAAACAAGGTGTGGGAGAAATTATATTGATCCGCATTTCTCCACAGTGAGGGTTATGGTGTTGTGGATTTGGGAACATCCTTATAATCTTTGTATCTACCTTCCCTTGAAGTTTTAGGTGTTGATTTGTTCCACAAAGGTGTTTGGTGTGTTGGATGTCTATCCCAGTATGTCTAGTTACATAGAATGAAGGTGTTCTTGAGTTTCAGGTGATTGTAGTAGCTGCAAAATATTTTGATGATGTTGGAATATTCTGAGATGTTGTATGGATATTTTGGAGTGTTTTTTTGTGGTATGTGAGATGTTTCCAAACCTTGAGAAGTGTGTTTGTTGTCGCTTGTTAGTGTTAATAAAGGTTTGGTCAACCTGGCATGCTAGCGTTGATTGCGAAGCATAATTATTGTTTGAGGAAGTCTTGAGAAGCATGTTGATATATATTTGGATCCCAATTCACTAGTTGATATGGTGGAAGTGTTTAGTGTCGACCTATTTGGTGTTGCACGGTTGAGATGTATATGTTTCCTTAAGGATGACCTAATTGATATTATTTTAGGTCATGGAGGGTATAAATGCAAGGTGAATTGTTGTGTGGATTGAAGAGCAGTGTGTGTGATATGAAAGATGTGAATGTGGTCAAGTGTGTTGATTTGAGTGTGAGCCTTAATTCCTATGACTTCCTAATGTAGTGAGTAGGTGTCTACATTTTAGTCTATTTGATGAGTTGTTTTTGTTTCAGTGGAACTATACCTTGGACATATGAGAGATGCATTGTTAGTAGTTCAAATTGGCAGTGTGCCACCCCTTCTTCTATTCTTCTTTCTTTTGGACAGTGAGTACTTTGGCAGTGATCCACCAATAGTGAGCCTTTCTTTATCCTTTTGGGTAGTGAGCCTTATTATATTCGATGTTGTGATTCATATATTAGTGAGTTAATCCTCACCGTGGTTTTTCCCTTCTTGAATTTTCCACATAAATCTAGTGTTCTTATGTGTTTGATGTGTTTGCATGTTACTACTTTACATGTTTACATTTTTTTAATGCATGTTAAGGGTTTAAGGGCTTATGTAGATCTGAATGTTAATGAGGGTTTTTGATGTTTTAAAAAGTATACAACTGATTCACCCCCCTCTTAGTTGTCTTGTGCATCTAACAATTTCTATATATTTGAAAAATAAATTTGGGATGGAAAATAAGAGAATTCAAGGTCTCAAGGAGTTATTCAAATTTGATTCAAAAACTATTACTAACAACCTAGACACACAATGTGGAAAGGTGTTAAAAAATTATCATTGTAAAATAGTCTATCATGGAATGCTAACACACCATGAGGACATCAACATATCACACTGGAATCCAAATAACTTTAGCTTTTGAAAGTTCTAGACACCAAGAAAATGTAAGGTTATTACCAAACAATAATAATTATGCACAAAAGAGACCACGAGGAGGCACACACACAAACATGACCTTGGAACTATGGTTGGGAAATGATAAGGCAAGGGATAAATGAGCCTAAAAATATACTAGTGGACACATACACCAAAGCAATTCAAAAACATAATGTCAAATTGCAAGTCTATACAATTTTATCTATTACATTTTACTGCCACTTTAGTGGGTTGATGATGCTAGGTTATATGTTATGCTAACATATAGACACAAAATAACATTATTAAAATGATACTATAGAGTAATCATGCCCCAAGGTAAGAACCTACAAAAAAATATGTTAAAAAAAAAAAACTTGCATGATAAATAATATTAAAATATTATATAAAACCTACAAGAGTGAGGGATAAGACCAATATAATTTGCAAAACAAGAATGTTAGTAAATTGCATAGTCTAATACACACAAGGCATGTATAAAGAAAGGATATAAGAGGAACACTAATAAATATACAAGGAGAACACACAAGAAGAGAGAAATAAAGAAGGGTATAGTCCCAACATTCTCTATTTAAAAAAATACAAGGTATGGTTTAAGGTCTAACATGCTCTATGGTTAAGAACCATATAATAACTTCACGAACTGCATATACTAGAAGATTATATTGTTGGGTGGCCCATAAATGGTAGGCCATATGAAGCACACAAGTTAGAAAACTCCATTGCTAGGTGGATCATATATTACTAAAAACGAATGGAGTCTACTAACAATGTGGATGTGTGCATATGTGTGGATATGTATGTGAAAGTGCAAAGGATACCCCCTTAAAATAGTTGCATAGATAAGACTATGTAATTTATTTTAATGTGAAATGTGACAAGAAGGTGAAGAATATTTAGGAAGCATATAGATGTGTTCCTAAAGTCATGAAAGGGATAAATAAATACCCCTAAGAGAGGAAGAAAAGAGGATGTTTTAAGCATTAAACATCTAAAATATGCTCATAGAATTTGTTAGAACATATTTTTATTAGGGGTCAATACCCCTATAACATTTACATATTGTTCTAATATAAGATTATAAAACCTTATGCATATTATACATGCTTTATAAAGCTTATACCATAATTTAAATTATTAATAATATAATAAACTATTAGATTTTTAATTAATTATAAATATTAGTTTTGAATAAGTGTGACTAATATATCCTTAGGTATTTTGCCACCCCTTCTATATTTAATGAGCTTCTCTCTCATTCAGAGGTGAGGGAATTTGGAGATTAATGGCGAATTCTATCAATATGCGCAAAATGCATAATTGGTCATGTGGAAGTAAGAAGTATTTCCCCAAGTTTAATCTATGCTTTAATAGACCATTTTATAAGTGTTTTATAATGGAATGATGTTTTATGGATTTTTCTCATCTGGAAGGGTTTCCCCATGTATATATTGCATAATGTGTTTATTTTTTTTATATTGTAATTCTTAGTTTATTTAATTTATATGTATTTGTAATTATTAGTAACCTAAGATCCTAATTTCTAACATGGCATCAAAACAAGTTAGGAAACACCAATAAATTTTCACAAACAATATTGAGAGGTAATTGAAAAAAAAATAAAAAATTAATATTATAAAACAATAGGGATTTGACCTACTTGATCCATATTTAATACTTATATACAAAAATAATATGTTCATGCTCCTCCCTCCATAAAAAACTTCAAATTTTGAATCACTACAATGTATGAATGTTAGTATAGGTTTTTTGTTTTCCTTGGTTCAAGAATATTTCCTTTTCCTATATATTATTAACCTTTCTTAGGTTACTTAGAAATTGTTATAATGAGAGCACATGACATAATCCATCAATTACATGTGTCACTTTCACCCATTTTTTATTAGTTGAGTCTCACATCCTCTTTCAAGAATTTATTAGCCACCTCTTGTAACCATTTTTTGTATGTATCTAAGTAGGTGCAACCATGTATTTTGACATTTATCAAGTAGGAAAAACTCCCACCTATTCTGGGAAAATGGATTTATTACTCCTCTTAGATGTATATGCCTCTATTTTGTTATATATAACACTCACCTCTCAAAACCTACTAGTTAGAAAGAGTAAGGTGAACATTGCCTAAATTTTCTTGTATATTGTCTCTTGAATTCACTCTTTTTAGGATATTTTCTCCATTCCACTATTTTGATATTTAACCATCTATTGACTAGAGTATGTGTGATCTACGGCTAGAAATAGATCTTGATTGATATTCTTATTTATTGTAGAATCTAACAATAATTTGTGGTGATAGTTATCTCTATTGATCAAATTCATTGTGATGTAACACATGGAGAAGATAGGTGGAAAGATCTCAATATGGATATCAATATAATAAAATCATAGGTCTTTTAGAGATATGAAATAATGCAGCTCAAGATATGAAAAGGTATGTTTTGAGATATGAAAGTGAATCTTTTGACATACAAAAGGGTGTGATTATAATAGATAGATGTTGAAATCATTTAAATGAATGCATATTCATTCAACTTCCATTTTAAATCACATTCAAAATTTAGATTCAATATGGTATTTCTTGTCGAGGGTGAATTGCCTCTTCCTCTTCAATTAAATATATCTATTATAATGATTACTTGCTATTAGTCATATTTCCTAACATGATATTAGAGAAAAATTGGTTGTACTATTCATTTTTTAGATGTGGAAAATCTTCCTTCGAAGGGTTACATTATATCTTCTATAGATTAGCATTATTTGAACATATTTAAATGGTTCTATGTTTGTGTTTTCTTTGTTTCTCTACGTAGGCACACTCTTCTTCCAAAAGATATTAGCTTAGCATTCATACATTTATGAATTAATTAAATCCTCTTTGTTGCAACTTGAGAAATATTTTTTCCAAGTATTCTTAAGTGTTATCGTATTTGTAATATCTTCTAGAAATTGACAATGTCTATGATCTTTGTTCTTGAAATTTTATGCTAGAATTTTTTTCTTTATCCTCTCCAACTTAAAAATAATAATAAACTTTCATACATAGTAGTCATTCTCTTAAAATTTTATGTCAAGCTATTTAGATTCTAACCTTACTAGAACATATTCCATTCCTCAAAAATGACATACTATTACATAATTAAAAAACATCAATAACAAAAATGGCATACTATTACATAATTAAAAAACATCAACAACAATTTTCTTGCAATTTCACTCTAGCTAGAAATCCTTTCATCATCTTGTTGCTATGTTTCTTGCACTTTAGCAGAGATATTAATTAAACAATATAGAAGATGTTTATACACTTCACATCTAGATGCAAATTACAAAATATGGGAGATATCTATAGCTTTCATCATCAGCGAGTACCATTGACACTCAAAGGCATCCTTTTGTGGAAGAATGACAGTTGAATATTTTATCTTACTTCGTTCAAGGTCCATAAGAAAACTTTAAAATACCAAAGTTTCATGTCACTCAGCACTGTTGGTTTTGAAATTCTCCTACCAATCAGTCGCTTTGTATAAAAAATAGTGTTTCTTAGCAACATCCACACCCATATTTTCAACAAGCAATTTATAATTCAATAATATTATTTTGATACAATTAGTATCTAATCTAGCTAAATGATTATATTGTCTGTATTTAATGTTCAATTGAATTAATTAGAAGTGAAATAAAAGTAAAATGAAACAAAAAGGAATTTATTTTAATTTAATTATAAATTTTATTTTGTAAGAAAATGATACTGATTTGTTATTTAAGAATAATTAATTTATTCTCTATTGATCGATATTCCTTAAAAGTCATTTATTTGGAATAAATGTTTAAATTGGAATTAAAATTTCTCTCAATTTTTATTTCCATGGGTGTCAAATCTTGGTCATAATAATTGACTCTTGCAGCATGATAATCTTGCCACACTATATTCATCAGCATAATCATCTCTTGGAGGGGGCATTCGGTTAGAATTCTAACCGATTCTTGGATGGAAGGGAAATCTTTTTGGTCGCATTCTCTCATAGTCTGGATATAAATAAAATTAAAAAAATATTTGATAGGGGATATATACATTTTGTAACAATCTTTTATTTGGGTAACTGGAAGCTAACAGATTCATGGGGTGAAGAGAAATATAAAAAGGAGAAATAACTCGCCTAAGACACAAGAGACTAGATAGTAATGTAGATAACGGGAGTAGAGAACAGTGGGTAGGGGTGGTGCACACCTTGTGCAGCATACGGGGATATGGACTGCAACATGAGGTTTGGGCATTTAAGAGGTATGGAGCATTTGAGTGTTAGGCAAAAGTTTACTGCCATCAACAAGAGAACACTCCTCCCCTGCAATGCTTATGCTCAACAGCGGGATAATAGGGAAGAAGGGGGGGATGAGCATGCCCATGGGATTTAGAAGGCATTCTTCCATAGGGGCTCCTTTGCATTATGTTGGGTCTTTTGAATTCCGTTTGCAGAATGAAGGAAACACTTCCAGGAACTTGCTAAAGGAAATCCATTTGGAACAAAGACAAGGAGATTTGGGAGATGAAAGAGAGAGAACCCATATAAGCTTGAAAAGAGAATTAATGAAGGTGTCACCATTTGAAAGAGTCCTCCAGCCTAATTCCAATGCATGATTAATGGAGGAGTCGCTGAAAATGTTATCAACACCGGCGAGGCACTAAAACCTTGTAACGTTGAGGGATGCTCTTACCAAATACTAACCATTAAGGTATGGCATTTCACATGTCTATATTGATATTGCATATTACTTTTGGATTTTTTATAATTTAATTATTGCTATTTTTGTGCTTCTACCACTCTTTATTCAAGTTTAACAGCAGAGTGTTCTATTGGAGATGTATGATTTAATATATTGGGTTAGACAATTTATTTGCTCACATTATTGTATTAATTCACATTATGTTTTAAAGTCTGGCATAGTTGATGTTCTTTGCATTAGGAGATTAATAGTTTTATCTAGGATTGCAATTTTATTATGTTGAATGTTGGTATATACCTAACCTACTTTATTGTCTGTGTTAATAAGACAATGCGTACCATACCAATTAGCTTTGATCTCTTGATTCTATCTCCTGTTATATTTCTATAAGCAACCCAATGTAAGCTCAACCAATAAATTTATGGTTTGTAGAGGACTAAATGCAAATGTCTTCTTTTCAACCCTTACAATTTGGCTAAGGCATTCACTATTGTTATATATACATATATGGAATGTGGGTGGTTGTAATTTCCTTGTTATTTGTTTACGTAAATGTAGATTATCAAAGCCTGCCTATTGGCTGTAAGTATTTAAGCAGATGTGGATTCGATTTCTCTTGTTCTTCCTTATATCCACATTGCTATAGTGCAAGCCTATCACTTTGATCATTTCGTTTAGCTTCAGCAATAACGTCCTCTGTAATTGTCACTATTCAAAAATATGAAAGAGATTACCATGACTCTGAACAAATTCTCTAGTGGATGCTCGTAAGTCTTTGACAACATTATATAAATATCTTGAAATTGGAAAATACTATGCCATCTTTGTTCGCCAAGACAATTATCCAAATTTGCATTGACACCCTTGAAATCTCAGCGAACATGTATTTTTTTTTATGGTCTTCACACTAAATTTTATCTTGGTATATTGTCAATTCCTCTACCTCTTGTCAATCTCTTACTTTTTAATTTAACACTCATCGCACCTGCCCACGTCTGCAAAGATGTTTTAATAAAAGTTGTACCTTCTGATAGGGTTTGATGGTCACTTACCAGACTTGCTAGATGTCGATATGCTCTGTAAAAGGGTCTTTTAATACGTAATCACCATTCCTTTTTTTTCAGTTGATGGAAGCAATTTAAAAGGAATACAAAGCATTAGTACCCATGTCTGTTTGAATTGTTTGATGCAGTAATAAATACTTGGTGTGCTTGCAGTGCTTGTACTTGAATCATTCTTCTTGAATTTTGTTTGTTTTTTTGTTTGGAATTATCAAAACAAGTGAATGATGAGATTGAGAAGTTAGAGGTAGAACACAATGTTTTTATTATTTCCAGGTTCCTATTGTTGATTGCCTTGGCTTTAGGGATGACTTGCTGGAAGTAAAGTTCTTTTAATAACTAAGTCAAAAATTTGTTTAATATTTCATCTAATTTCTCTTAAGTTTGCTGTCAGCTACAATGTTTGGAATTCAGATTGCTACTTTCAAGTTGGATACAATGGTAAAAATGTAGTCCATTCTTAGGATTTAGTACTCAGACAAAATTGTTTGTGTCAATGAATAAATTATTAAGATCACATCAAATTCTAGTCATCTACTGATTCACTAGATGGAATACGAGGCTGTTATACATAAAGACAATGCTGTTTCTAAAAGAAAAATCATAAAACCAGTAACGGTCAATAAAACCTATGTTTATTATTGGAGTTATTTTTTTTGTTTTAGTGGAGTTTTGCTAGAAGCTATATCATTGTCAAGAGCTCATGACTAGATATTAATCCTTTCTTCATTCATTCGTATTTTGAAAGATTAAAGAAAAGAAGTATTTAGTTTGTAGAATTACTTGAGTAGAATTAGTAGTATTAATTATGTATCAAATGGTTCCAATAGGTTATTCATGGAATTTGATTATTTCTTTTCCTTTGATAATCATCAAAATATCATATAGTGGTGAATCATTTGAGCAATAGCTATATAGATGTTGGATAAGTTAGAGGGAAAAGTCAAATATATATATGTATGCATGTATGTATGGAGTAGATGATATGCTAGAGACAGGGACAACTCCAAGAAACCTTTTAGTCAAAATCTATCATGATCCAGCGAGTGCTTAAAGCTAGATGAATCGGTGAGTTGCATCATCATAATGTGATCATTCTCCATTTATGTATCTTAATTCATTTTATTTCAAGGTTTAATTACCAAAACGGGGTTTGACCAAGGCAAGCCCCTATTCACTAACATTTTCTTGCAGGTCTACGATGTTGACACATGGATGATCAATTCTATCTTGTGTTTGCAACATTAGACTGGTCAAATATGAGATACCTGTAAGTTATTTACTTTGAGTAAAGACGATGCTTATTTATACTAACAAACCATTTCTATTATTTGATAGACCATGATTCATGGATGAGCATGTTCTTCCATTCCTATAAGTGATGTGAATTATATAATTAATCCTCTTAATTCTCATTACTATATGATTATCCGGTCCCATTAAATTATTTAAGGGATTGAGGTTTATAATTAGTGAGTTAATCCTTAACTGTTACAACATCAACAATGAGGAACTCAAAGTCTATAAATACCACATAGGGGAGAGGACCCAATAGTCATGCACCCTAACTTTGCACTTATAATTATCCTACACGGAAATTTCAAATCACTCCCAATTTTTTACAACAACTTACTTGGCAAGTTCCCTACTTTATAACTTTCATTTCATGGCCATATCATTAAATATGATGCCACATCAACATGCTTTTTGTCAAGGTGTCCAAAAAGGCCCCAAAAAAAAGTGAGACCAATACGTGTGCATTCACATCATGGGTAGTTGAGTGTTGATGTGGCATCACATGATTGGTTGCTTTTTAGATCAAAGGAATACAATTTGTTTAATTATGAGTAGTCAAGTCACAACTATTGGGCATTATATAAACAACTACTATCAAAACTATTGAAACATGCTCAACTATTGGGTCATCTCCCCTAGGAGGGTGTGGTTAAATTCCATTGATCATTGTCCAAACTATATGCTTGATCGATTATGTAAGATGGGGCCACAGAGTACATTGTATCGCCATCAATTGTAGATAAGAGGAAATATTGTATGAATGGTATACCTAGGGCCATCTCAAAAAATCCTTAGTCACATCAATCAGTCAACACAAGTAGCAGAACGATATAATAAAATTCTTATACGTTTAGCATTGGTAATCTCAACACTAGACAAATGGTTATTATTTCTATCGCAAGAGAAGATATATAGTTACCAATTGACTCACTTCCTTTGAGCTGGTTATGAAGATGTGTACCTGCTTTCATTGTAATCTTTTTAAGGATTAGTGGTGGTTGGTCAAGTGTTAATTCACATTGTTTCCATTTAAAAAGGTGTACTTGAATCTGCTTCCACACTTGCCTTTAAATCCTAGATTGAATCTGAAATGGAATTGTAGGTTTAAAGAAAATTTGGAAAAGACTGAGTGCTCAAATATGGCATTCGAAAACTGAAACTAACATTCAAATTTTAGCTTGGAAAATTTTGCATTATAAATTGGTCGTTGGTAACAGGTTGGGACATATGTAGATTCAGTCTGTTAAATGTCCTTTTTGTAAATGCATTGAAAGTTTGAAACATATATTTTAGGACTGTCTTGTGATGAAAATAAAATGGAATGCTATTTTTATTTTGAACTAGAAAGAAGCTATTTTGAGCCTAGGCCTACAAAACAATATTGTTGATGTTTCTATAGAGAAAATTGAAATTGTCTTGTTTAATATATGGAAAAGTAGATGTATGGTTGGTTTTGCTAATCATAATGTTCATCTAGAATAAAAAATGCTAAGGTTTTACTCTAACATCATTTTGCAAATTGTTTTCTTATGTTCACAACTGCAAGGAGTTCTCAAATTTAATGTGAAAATCTACATCCATTTAGACAAGATTAAATGGAAAATACTACAACTACACAAAAATGATATAATATTATGTGCTCTTATTTTTGGATTGAAACTATGTAAATTTTTTGTATCAACGGTTCGGATCACACTCCATGATCCATCATTAGGATGATATGCAAGCAAAAAGAGAGAAGAATGTGATTGGAAACTTGATGTTGTCAATGATATAATATGTTCCAAAAGCTTCAGCACATGTTATAATTTAGAGTTTGACATGCTATTCCTTTAGTTGTACGTTGTTGTTGTAAATTGTTCTTTGTTATTATGTTAGTTGCATCCCTTTTCAACATGGTTTCCTGGTTTGTTTAGTGTGGTTGGACTATTGTTATGTAATTTCTCCTTATGGGAAACCTATGGCTACCATTCTTTATGTATTTTTTGCATTGATTCAATACAAAATATATATATATAGTGCATTGGCTTACACCACTCCCACACACAAGTATGTTTTCCAAAGATCAATCCCAATAGAAAGCTCCTCTCCCTTACTAATTTTCTCTCACACTATAGAATAAACCATCAGTTGAGATTTTTGGTTATTCTTTGTTATATTTATTGCATTACAAATAGGAAAGCATCATTTTACTTTGTAGTTCACTCCTTTCTAACTTTTCCTCAATCCTCATGTAAGAATCTAGTGACTCCTTGCTCTTAAAAGATCTTCATTTTCAAGTCTTAAATTTTTATATTCAAATATTGGTTTAGATTTTAAAATTTGACTTGATCAAAGGATCATTAGGTATAATAGCATGTCAATGTGATTATACTAAATATGTATAATCATTAATTACAAACACAAAAACCTTTAATACATTAAATATCGCAAATAATATTAGCATGAATGAAAAGATATATTTGCACAAAGAGTGTAAGGAAAGCTAAGGTGCAGAAACAACTCTCCTAACGCCAAAACCTCAGGGAAGAATGCAAAGATACTTTTAAATTTTCAATTATAGTCAAATTAAGATACACTTGAAAGCATACACACATGAACACCAGATTTATGTGGGAAAATCCTTACGGGAGAAAAACCCACCACACCAAGAGAAGTCACTTTGTATTACAGTAATAGAGATTACATACAAAGACTAGACTTATCCTTCTAATGTCAAATTACAACAGCATTCACAATGATCAACCTTGTACAAAATATTCAAGTTACAATACTCTCAGAATCAAATTCACACTGACCATACATCGAACTGTGCATCAAACATTGATTGAACATCCATCGAACCGAACATCATCTGCAATTATAGAATATATCCATGTCATCACTGGTCTATTGATCTTCCTCTTAGTAACGGCCGCAACAGTCCAACTGCTAGTGGTTCCCATTCGGCTTCTCTGATTGGTCGAAGACACACCACGTAGGATGGTCTCCCAATTGGTCAAAGGCGTTCACAATGTATTCGCATGTCGGTGAGACACTAACCATGTCTCCCCGATGCCACAAGACCTGACTGTCGATATCACCAAGAGTCATCACTATCGGCAAGAGGTTACACCAAGTTCAAAAAGTTATCGCTCAGACTTTGCCTTGTCGCCAAGACCTCATACCGATGATCATCACTTGCATCGCTATTTGACAAGACCATAGTTTTTGATGAGACATCATACCGAAGTTCCAAAGTCACATAGACGTTAGCATTTCCATCGGCAAGACTATCGTCGTTCACTAAGAGATCACACCGAGCCTTCAAGTCATACACTGCTTGTGAGACTTAGGCTATTGCTGAGACGTTACTCTGAATGTTCACACCTTTCGCCAAAGACTTCAATCGCTGGGAGTTTCACTAAAGACACCCGATAACAAACATACAATGTCAACAAGACTTACCGCTATCGCCAGGAGATTACACTGATGTTCATACCTATCGGCGAGAGAACCGTCGGCAAGACTTCTTACCGAGGCTTCCATGTTACCCCGATGAGCATCGATGAGACAAACATATGTCACCAAGAGTTCATAGCGAAGCCTCTGTGTTACCTCGAAGACTCCAAGAGTAAATTAGTCGGTGAGACTTCTCTTATCGGTATGAGACATACCGAATGTCCAAGTCTCTCCCCAAAAACTTATTTCACCACAAGTCTCCCCGATCACCTTTAGATACCAACAGTCGGTAAGAGATCTCCACTCGGCAGAGAGTTACGATGAACGCCACAAGTCACAGCGACAACACCAGTCGGAAAAATAGAAGCATCGTCTCGGTGACCTGTACAAACCACAAGGTTACTAAACTACCAGTCGGATAGACAATATGGATGTGACACCGACTTGGCTCTTTTAGAGGTTTCAACCTATGGCATTGAGACACATATTTTCAACAATCTCCCACTTGACGAAGATCGCACAGGCACCTCTAGAGCACAACAAAACTACTAACATTCATGGGCACTGAGGCCCATCGAATTGGCACACCACCTGAACTTGTTTGTGCTCACTGGCTTCGTCAATGCATCTGCAACATTCTCCAGAGTATCTACTTTTTCTAATGATACCTTTCCATCCTCCACCATATCTCGTACAAAATGGTACTGTACATCTATATGTTTCGTCTTGGCATGGAAAGTAGGATTCTTTTCCAAACATATAGCACTC
>VDFB02031536.1:0-26007 GCA_007258455.2 Sequoia sempervirens | reverse complement strand
GGAAACCTATTCAAGCTTGAAGCCACTACATGTTTTAATGCCTCCTATGTATATGAGGCCAGTATTGAAAATGCATGTATGTTGTGGCACTGTAGATTGGGACACACAAGAAATAATGTATTAAAAACTATTAAGAATAAATTTCTTTTGGACGGTTTCTCTTATTCTGATGAGCACTTTGATTTATGTGAGCATTATGTGTTTGGTAAAAAAAATAGAAAATCATTTTCTTCAGGAAGCAATAGAGAAAAAGAGAAGTTAGAAATTATTCATATGGATGTACATGTTTGGGCCTGTGGATATTGAATCTATTGGAAAATCTCATTATTTTGTCACCTTAATTGATGATGTATCCAAATATATATGGATTTATTTTTTGAAACATAAATCTGAAGTTTTCACTAAGTTTAAGGAATTTGAAGTCTTAGTAGAGAACCAATTATGTTTAAAGATAAAAGTATTAAGATCTAGCAATGGAGGGGAATATTGCTCTAAGGAATTTTATGAGTTTTGTAAGCATGTAGGTATAATTAGACAAAAGACAACTATGTATACACCACAACAAAATGGTGTTGTAGAAAGGATGAACCAAACAATTATGGAAAGGGCCAGAAGTATGCTGAGTGATGCACAATTGGATAAATGATTTTGGGCAGAGGTTGTGTGTACTGATTGCTACTTGATAAATAGATCTCCTTGTAAGGCTCTTGATTTGATGCCTTATTAAGTGTGGACATGTAAGAAACCTTCAATTTAACATTTAAGGGTTTCTGGCTATGAGGCTTTTGTTCATGTGCCTAAGGAAAAGTGATCTAAGTTGGATCCAAAATCTAAAAAGTGTACATTCATTGGATATGGTGATAATGTGAAAGGTTATAAGCTTTGGAATCCACTAAACCACAAGATTATCTTTTCTAGAGATGTTATTTTTATGGAACTTAGAGCTATTTCTAAACTTGAGCAGCCAAAAGAAAAATAAGAAAAGGTAAAGAAGGTGCACTTTGATTTAGAGCAGCAAGATGCATCTCAGGAAGAATAGAATTATGGATTTGGGGTGAAGAAGAAGAATAAGATTCAAGTAGTTCTAATGAAGATGGGTTTGTTGTTACAGAATAAGTTGGTATAGATGATCATGCAGAAGAACTAGTTAAGTCTCTTACTCCAACCTTGAGGAGATCCACAAGAAAATGAAATCTAGTTGACAGGTATAACCCACTAGATTTTTGTTGTGCATATGATTTATTGAGTACTAATGATGAACCTAGATTCTACAGGGAAGCTATTTCTATAGATGACAGTGAGTCTTGGCAGTTAACCATGCAAGAGGAGATGATGGCCTTAGACTCTAATAACACTTGGGATCTTGTTCATTTTCCCAAAGGAAGAAAGGCCATTGGATGTAAGTGGGTCTTCAAGAAGAAGTTTAGAGTAGATGTTTCATTGGAGAAGTACAAGGATAGACTGGTAGCCAAAGGCTACTCCCAGAGAGAGGGAGTTTATTTTGGTGAGACATTCTCTCCTATTTCTAAATTGAGTTCTATTATATTTATCTTATCCATTGTTGTAGCTTATGCTTGGGAGAATGAGAAAATGTATGGAAATACTACATTCTTGCATGGAGATCTTGAGGAAGAAATATATATGTAACAACCTATCGGTTTTTAGGTAAAAGGAAAATAACATTGGGTTTGTAGGTTGAAGAGGTCTCTCTATGGTTTAAAATAGTCCCCCAGAATGTGGTATCAAAAGATTGATTCATTTGTTTTGAAATTGGGTTTTGTTAGAAGCGAGGAGGATCATTGTGTTTACATTCATTTTATTGATGTTTCTATACTTTTTATTGCTTTGTATGTTGATGACATGTTATTTTTCAGCAATACTAAGGGTATGATCAATGAGCTTAAATCCCAACTTTCAGGTGCATTTGATATGAAGGATCCTGGTGCTGCAAGGTATATTTTGGGAATGGAGGTTAGGAGGGACAAAGATAACAAAAAGCTTTGGTTGTCACAAATTAAGTATGTGAATACTATTTTGCATAGGTTTAGTTTGCAAGACTGTAACCCAATTAGAGTTCCTTTACCCATTGGTACTAAGATTTCTAATGTGCCATATGCTAGTGCTGGAGGGAGTTTGATGTATGCAATGGTGTGCACTAGACCATATATTTCCCAAGCAATGAGAGTTTTGAGTAGATTTATGTCTAACCATGGTAGACAACATTGGAATTATGCAAAGAGGGTGTTTAAATATCTTGCAAGTACTCCTGATCATTGTTTAGTTTATTCTGATATTGATAGTGTTGATAATTTTTTGGACATACAGGATTTTGTTGATGCATATTGGGTAGGTGACTTGGATAGTCGAAGGTCCACTAGTTGCTATGTTTTTACTCTATTTGGGGGTGCAATGAGTTGGATGAGTAAGAGGCAGCCCACAATTTATTTTTCCACCATAGAAGCATAGTATATGGCTGCTACTCATATATCTAAGGAGGCAATTTGGTTAAGGAGACTGTGTACAAGGATTGAATTTGATTGCAGGATCATTCAGATTGGTTGTGATAGCCAAAGTTCTATCTATTTAGCCAAGAATCATATGTATCATGCTCAGACTAAGCATGTTGATGTTTAGTATCAGTTTGTTCTAGAGTTGGTTGCAAATGGAGACATTAAGCTAAAGAAGATAGACAGTCGGGAGAATGTTGTAGATTCATTGCAGAGAGGCCATGGGCCTTGTTTCTAGTGCTTGATTATCTTTTCATTTGATTTCCTATGGGTTGATTTACAATGTATCATGTAAAGTGGGAGAGTGTTGGGATAAGATTCCATTAACCTTGTAAATACCAATATTGTATTTATTCCATTTACTATTTTTAATTTGTAATTATCCATGAGGAGATAAACTAGTTTCACTGACAGGGGTAATTTCAAAGTCATTGAAGTTAATTGCGAAGTGACATTTACTATTGAAAATTGTAAAAACTCAAAGTAAATGAAAGTAGGCATTTTCCCTTGAGGAATCTACTATTTTTGGCATGTATGAAAACTATCATAATGTTTGGTGAGTGAATCTATGATAGCTGCAAGTTGTCATAATATTCTAAGATTCTATGATGCATGTGATGGATATGTTGTATATTTGCTAAATTTATCCCCATACACCTATCTTGGATAGGATGCATGTTGGAAGTATCTATGATGGTTATTATGTGTCATAAGATGCTATAAGATGTCTTTCTTGGATATGGGCACCCAAATTTGGATGGGTGACAGTTTGACACTTGGAAGTTGCATGTTGGTGCCATTTTGATGCGTGCATATGGGACACTTGGAGGAGAGAGAGTGTGGACACCTTGGGTGATGAGGAAACATTTTATGTAAGTATTTTCCATGTATTTTTTGCTACAATACAGATTTTAGGTACTTAGGTGCTGCCATAATGCTGTTAGATTGAAGACTAAAGGAGAGATTGGTGGTGTTATTGTATTGTACAATCTTTTGTAGATTAATATAAACATTGGGCCTCTTTCCCATGTTTATTTTCTTACCCAAAAGGTTTTTCTCCATGATAAACACTGTGTCATTGTGTTATGTGTTAAGTTTTTTGATTTTTCATCTCTACAAAGCATAGTTTTAATTTGATGTTACAATCTCCATTATTATTGCACAATTAAAATATTGCATAAATTTATTTGAATCAGATTTCCATTGAAGTGGTGTTCCTTTCATTTCTAACACCTCCCTCTCTACCCTAATCACTCAACCATATAACCTCAACTCTTAAACCCTTAAAAAATCAGCCCTAAACCCTAAACCCTCAACCCTCAACCTTTAAATCCTAAACCCTTAAACCCCTTACCCTCTACCCTCAACCATAATCCTTCAACCCTTAAACCCTTAAACCCAAGTAAACTCTCTACCTAATCCCTCAACTCTCAACCCTTAATCTCTCAACCCTTAAAACCTCAACCTTCGACCCTCTACCCTCAACCTTAAACCCTTAAACCATAATCCCTCAACCCCTATACCCTCTACCCTATATATTGGACCCTCAACCCTATACCCTCAATCCTCTACCATCAACCTTAAACCCTCAATCCTCAAACATTAAACCCTATAACCTTAAAACCTAGATACCCTCTACCCTTTACCCTATACATTAAATCCTCAAATATCAATTCTCAACCGTCAACCCTTAATCCCTCAACCCTCAACCCTTAAACCCTAAACCCTCAACCCCTATACCCTCTACCCTATACATTTGACCCACAACCCTAATCCTTAAACCATATACCCTCAAAAATATACCCTAAACCCTCTACCCTCAACCCTAAACCCTCAACCCTAAAGCCTTTAACCCTAAATCCTTAAACCTTCTGCTCTCTACCCTCAACCCAATACCCTCTACCCTAAACCCTATACCCTCAACCCAATACCCTAAGTCATCAACCCTATAGGTCCTCCACCCTAATCCCTCAAGCCCTATCTATTTCTCTCTATCTATCCATCTCACCTCTCTCTCCCTCTCTTCTACCCTCTCTAATTGTCTCTATCTACCCTCTCACTCTTTCTACATACCTCTCATTTAATAAATCCCTACCACTCTCTCTCACTCCCTCTATCTATCTATCTCTCTATCTCCCTCCTACTACCTCTCCATCACTCCCTCTCTCTCTCCCTATCTCTCAAGTCTCTCCCTCCCACCCCCTCTCTCTCATGTCTCTCCCTCTAGCACCCTACCTAGGTAACTCTCTCTCTCTCCCCCCTCTTTATCTACCCCTCCCACCCTACCTAGATAAGTCCCTCTCACTCCACCCCCCTCTCTCTCCCCCCTCTTTATCTACCCCTCCCACCCTACCTAGATAAGTCCCTCTCACTCCACCCCCCTCTCTCTCCCCCTCTCTCTCAAGTCACTCCCTCCCACACCCTCTCCCTCTCTCAGATCTCTCACTATCACACTCCCTCTCTCTCCCACTCCCTCTCACTACCTATATCTCTGAACCATATATTTTTTGCACCCTAATCCTTCTGAGCACTTTTGGGGTTTTTCACCTAAAAGGAAAAAGAAGGGCCAAAAGATCTAGCTAGGTTCACTCAAATTATGCAATGTGTGATGTTATTCAGACTAAATGGAATGATATGAATTCAAATAAACTATGAAATTAAGAGATTATGAATGCAAAACCTAAGAATAATGCAATGTTTGAAAACAAAATGATGTTTTCAAAAAGCTTGAAATGATGAAAAAAATGTGAATGAAAATAAATAGAAGACTAAATCTATGAGTAAGTACACCTGAGAAGTTGAAGAAGACTTAAATTCAATTTAGAAATCTATCAAAACCTGATTTTGGGCTGACTGGGACTCATTCGCCACCCTAGGAAAATTACTCTTAGGTCAGGGTTTTTCCACATAGGAACTATTTTCTGCTAACTAGGTATCTACTCTGCATCTAACTCAAAATTCCACCTCAAGAGGGACTCATTCTCCATGCATGACGAATGATTCCACTTTCAATTTTCTATGATTTCAAATCTCTATTTTGTAACTTGACACCTATACAACAATTTATGATGAAAAACCGAATTGGGATCTCTAAAAATTCTTGCAAAACAACTCAAAATTGTTTGTATAATGAGGAGTTTTCCTTGGTCAAACCCCAAGTTGGGTAATCAAACCTTGAATGAATAAAAATATGCATAAAACCCTAGCCTTAGATTTGTTAAATACTAGGAAGATTTGAAGTATGCCAAAAACTCTATTCTATTATGCAAGAATAAGACATACAAATGTGATTTGAATGAGGCAAGATCTCAACCCTAGAAATATCACAACATAACAAAAATGGAGATAAAATTACATGCAAGTGGAATGCAAATGAGATATAAACCTTAATATGAAGATAGTGAAGCAATGGACAATGAAATCACTTTGAAAACAAGTCTTTAGGTGTGATTTGATGGCTAGTTGCATCTCCTCAACCTAGATTTCTCCATGATTCACTATAGGCATCCATAATCAACTCTTTTCAATGTTGAACTTTGATCCAAAAAGTGAGCTTCAAGACCTACAAAACCCTAGTGCGTTGCACTAAAACTTCAACTTTTCTAATAAAACTTGTTATAGAAGACTTGACTTTAGAAATTGCTTTTATGAAATGACTAAAAGATGTGTAAAATGATTAAAAATGAGTATTTATAAGCAACAATACCTAAATTTCCTATTATTTAGACCTAAGAGGCCCACATTCACCATAAATTTAAGTTAAATTAATTAAATTCCTGCTCAAAATTGAATTTTCCCTCAAAAGGGACTCATTCACCACCCTTGGTGAATGGGTCTCACCAAAGGGGACTCATTCACCCAAGGTGGAGAATGGGTCCCACTAGAGGGGACTCATTCGTCCAAGGTGGCGAATGGGTCCCACTACTAATTTTTGAAGGTGAGTTTTCAGGATATGAAAGAATTAAGTGTTGTTTGTCGGGTTTTAGGTGATTTCTTAGGTGGAACGGGCCTCTAGATAAAAAATAATGAATCTTAGGGACCTATAAATGTTTTTTTGAAGAATAAACAGTGTAAAGATATTCAAAATTGGGTCCAATTAGACGTGAAATTATCTCTTTTCTCAAGAGGGTCCAATTTTCTACATCACATTTAGCCCCCATTTTAACGCTCATATGACACTACATGCATATGTAAGCTAAAGGACTCTAAACAATGCACTTTATTACATAAAAGGATACTCATTCAAAAGACAAGAGAACAAAGCCCCCAATGTAGTTATCTACAAAACCACAACATTAGGAATCGTATCCTACAACACATATTCGTTAATTGTCCAAAACTATTTTTATCTAACTCCTAGGGATCCAATTCAAGGGTAGATGTATTCCCCCCTTGATTTTACTTACTTTATGTAGGTGGAATCAAGGTAGCACTTTATGTAGGTGGAATCAAGGTAGCAATCTAACCACGTCGAATAAGGAGCATCATATCGTAGGGAATTTCCAAGGATCATGCCACATAATGATAGATGATTGATATTGTCAAGTGTAGAATCATGATTCCAATGCATCAAATAATGTCAAAAATGGATTTCCCTAGCTCTCATTATGTTGTTTTCAAGAAGAGATACCTTATTAATTCTTGAAAGAAAGTAACCCTATTTTAATGCATAAGAGTAAAAAGAGATGAAAATGGATTAAAAGAGGTAGAGAGGATTAATGTGTCACTTACTTCATTTTACCTTCTTGTAGTTTGAGAGTGACGAGTGAGAGAAGAAAATTACGAGTAGATGGGATTACACACCTTTGTGGTTGGATGAGCTTCATGAGCAGGTGGTGTACGACGAGCTGTATTATGAGGTGAGTTGATTCTGTAACTATCGCCTTGTGATTTTGGAATAATTTAATGATTTTTAATGCATGGATAGGTTAATTTAGGGTCTTGGAAATAAAGTTTTCAAAAGTGTCCCCTTTTTCACAAAGTGTCCCATTTTTTTGCAAAGTGTCCCTTTTGTTCAAAAAGTATCTCGTTTCTTCGTAAAGTGTCCTAAAAGGGTTCTAAAGTGTCTAGGGCTATTAGGAAAGCACACTATATTTACTTTAGAACACTTGCATGATGAAATATGTAGAAATTAAAGAAATTAGATGGATTTTAGAGCATTTTGTGATGATTTTGATAGGTCCCCACCCGATTGCGACAGTGGGTAGGGGGAAGACAACTTAATTTTCTAAGAGATCATGCTCCAATGCTATCAGCCATAGAGACATAGCATTTATAGTCAGTAGGTATCTATTTGGCATATCTTATGCCATCAATGAGATACCATGACGCCATGCTTATGGCCTTGTGCAAGAGTTGGGATGTCGATACTTGTACATTTCATCTTCCCACTGGGGAGATGACCATCACTCTCAAGGATGGACACCACATTTTTTGAGTTCCTATTTAGGGAGAGTGGGTATATTTGTCGGGGAATTGTTCATTCAGTGAGAGGAAGAGGGATATACAGTATTGCTGGGGTGGACCTATTCATGACGAGTGTGTCAGAGCATGGATTGAGCTCCCCATGCTTCTATATTCATAAGATCCTATTGTTAGATGGATTATGATGCACATAGTGGATCTCATTCTCAATTTGGATGGATGAGCAACACATTTAGATGGAGGATTGGTACATTTTATTTGAGGGATGTACGAGCATAGGATAGTTTATGCTTGTGTCCGTTGCATTCTAGCACACATATATTATGATCATTGTAGATCTGTATTTTGAGAAATTGAGAGTATGGTGCACTGCATGCTTCTATAGGTGTGGTGCCTTGAGCATATCATAGGCATCAGGTTTGTCAGGTTCCCTTGTGCTATAGCTATAGGATATCCATGAGCATTCGGCTATCCTTTGTGACACTTGTGGAAGTACGAATATTTACACTTGTGGAGGGTGAGATTTGACCAGTTGGAGGAGGATGAGATCTTATGGAGACCCTATCTACTCAATCTACAATGGCTAGATCCTAGAGGAGAGCTATAGAGGATGCAGATGGATAGGTACTTAGTTGGGAGGCATGACTATGTTGTACGACCTTTCTATTATGGATGAGTCATGTGACAATTTGGATAGGTTCAAACACCACTGAGGGCATACCCCTTCATTAGGTGATTAGTGAAGAGTGCCCAGAGGCCAAGTGATACTATTCAACTTACCACAGATCATGTTCATGAGAGTGATTCTGATGATTCATATCACGATCGGCCACCAATGTCCGATGTTGATGATGTTGGTAGCACAAATGAGAATGAGGAGTGGTGGATAGGGACATGACCAACTCCTGTGTCCCCCATGGATTTCCATATAGGTGATGCAAGACCAACACCAGATGAGGGAGATGAGCTAGAGGATAGAGCAGAGGATGTATGGTATAGGCCATCAGATATATTTACTAATGTTTTTGATGACGAGTATGATTCAAAGGCTGATCCTAACTATGAGGACCAGGATGGAGGAGAGGATGAGGAGGGGGAGGATTATGAGGAGGATGAGTATGATGAGGAGGGGCCACCTTTGAGTGAGGGGGATGAGGTAGTGACTGAGGATTAGGATGAGCATGGAGACTTCTCACACACCTACAGGAATAGATCACATGCAGTGGCTACAATAGACATCAACACCCAAAGTTAGAGAGAGGCTAACACTTCCTCCATGCCCCCTAAAGAGGATGAGGTTGATATTCCTCATGCACCTGGAGACATAGGTGATGATAGTTTTGATTTTATGCATGTACTTGAGTATATTTATGTTTTGTGTTATATACATATACTATTATGATGTGTACTGATTTTCTACCTTCTTTATCTTGCAAGAGCAATGAGAGACTAGCGAGAGTTCTATCGTCAGGCTGTTGTGGAGATAGTTACTACATCCATCGACAAGGAGGAGATGGATCTTGACTATAGGCCCCCACCAATGATGGAGGAGGATCTAGAGTCACCCAGACCTTTCACGAGGCTATGAGCAATGTATGAGAGTGTGAGGAGATGACTCCATGAAGCTAAGAGTGTAGGACAATCATCACAGATCTCAATAGAGATCATGAGATTGCATGCACAGCTAGCACATGTATGAGTGGAGAGGGATCAAATGGTAGAGGAGCATCTTATGGCTATTGGTTGAGTACAGGGTTTGTAGTATGCACTTAGACTTGTAAATTCATGGTCACGATCACACACGATCGTCTCACGATGTCTAGAGATCAGATCCCAAGTGCCAGAGCCCAATAGGTTTAATTCTCACAGAGCTTGGTGATTTTGTATATGATGATGAGATGTATATAATTTTTTTAATATATATATATATATATACATGTGTAATTGGTGTTGTGTTATCTCTTGGTTGTTTGAATGTTAAATGCAATGTGATTAATTAAATGACTTATAGTAAAAGTATTTAATTAATGTCTTCATGATTTAACAGGGTTGATGTGATCTAATATAAAATATATTTCAGTTTTACTATAGATACAACATTTTTTATTAAAGAATTATGTTAAATTAAATACACCTATAAGTATCTAATTTAACATAACACAAGGGTGAAAAGTTGAACTGTAGATTTTTGGCACCCTAAGACTTTCTAGATCTTTAAGGGTTTTTCACCTAAAAGGAGAAAGAAGGGCCAAAGAATCTAGCGAGCTTCACTCAAACTAAGATGTGTATGATGAAATTATGATTAAATGTAATGATCTAGATTTAATTAAGTGATGAAATAGATTGATTAAATATGTAAAATGTAAGAAACAAGCGATGTTTGAAAACACATTGTGTAATGCAACAATGAACTAGAAATTAATGCAAAGCTTAACATAACTGAACCAAATTGAAAGTGTACACTTGGAATGTGGATGAAGACTAGAAATGGATTCTAGAATGCTGATAAACTTGATTTTTTAGGCCTGGTGTGACTCATTCGCCATTCTAGGCTAATCAGTCCTAGTTCTGCAAAATTGAGCGAAAACCTATTTCTGACAAATGGGTACCCAAAAATGCAGAAAACTCAAAATTGACCCTAGAGTGGGACTCATTCGCCACCCATGTTGAATGAGTAAACTTTTTAATTTCTATATTTTTAAAAGTGGAATTTGAAGCTTCCGATCTGCACTTTGACTTCCTATAGGTGTATGGTTTTGAAACTCTGATTTAAGGGTCTAAAAATGAGTTTTTTGTTGATATTTTGACTTGTTTAATGAATATAAGACTTGAGAAGCCTTGAAAATTGATTTTCAATGATTTCCAAGCTTCCAAGAGTCCTAAATTTGCAAACAAACAAAACAAGAGAGAGATATTTTAAATGTTAAGGCATGGGGGTTTTCCTTGGTCAAACCCCTTTTAGGTAATTAAACCAAAATATAGAAATAATGTAATGAAAGATGAAATAATGGATTTGATTACCTTGCCATGATGTTTTATCTTGAAATTATATAACAAAACATGAAGAATCTACCATTGAATGTCTTAAAATTGATATCTTTGTACTTGAAATGATAAAACCCTAAGTTGCTTGACTTGAGATGAAAGATTGGTGGATGAATAATGATAAGAGATTAGGAGATGTGAAATGAGGAGAAAAATATTTATTTATACACTCTTGTGCCTTAGTAACCCAATAATACCTCATCACAGGCTGACATAAGGTGATTTTAAATAAAAATCCGAAAGAAAATTTGAAATATTTTGAATTTTGAGCCAAGAGGGACTCATTCGCCACCCATGGTGAATGGGTCACATCTTGGAATTGAAAGTGGATGTTGGGAATTATCTTGAATTTAATGTTATTTGTTGGGTTTACATTAAAAAAAACACTTAATTAAGCCTTATGAATGCATAAAGGGGTCAAATAAAGCATAACAAAGGTGTAAATGGTGAAATTAAGCCTAGAAAAGTGTGAAATCTTGTTACTAGACTTTACAACACTTCAAAATAAGATTTGATGATGAATAAAAAAGAATATTTAAATGAATTATAATAAAAAGAGTCTAGAAGAGTGTGTAAATGTTTTACAACACTTCACAACACCTTCACAAGACATCATTATTTTCATTTTAAAGACCTAATGTGAATGTTCAAGCCACATTATATCAATAAATCAAAGAAAAATAGACCAAACATTGAGAGGACTTGACTAAAAGACCATGAAAATGACAAGTGGCCATTTTTCTATGGTGCATTAAGCCCCCACTTTAGTGAGAGGATGGAATTTCTTCAAACTCACACTAAAGTAAACATTCAAGAGAGATTTGAGTGTTCAGATGCAGATGACAGAGAATGACAAAGAATAAAGGAGGCTGTGTAGGCCCCTAGGATCCAAGATCCTAAGTCAAACCATCAAGATACAAAACCATGCAAGGAAAAGAAAGAGAAAGATGAAAAATGAAAAGCTTTGATCATTTTCCCAGCTAATTGTGGATTAGATCTAGGCTTGTTTGTTTGGAAAGGGTATGTGTAGGATCATCATGGAAAAAACAGGCCCTTAAGTGGCAAAAAATTCAAAAAAATCAGAGTTAGGCAACTTGACATAAAAATTTGAATAAATTATCTATATTATTTCAAAAATATGTAAGAATAGAATGTGTAGAAAATAAAATGTAGTTTTTAAACTACTAGGTTTGTTTTAAAAAATAAAAAGATATTTGGTGAAAATTTGAAATTTCAATGTAGTGGTACTTAAATTTCGGGAAAAAATAAAAAGTGGGTGTCAATGCGACCACCTAACCACAATAAAATGATAATATTTTTTATAATATTTTAGATATAAGTAGAGAACTTGCCTCGATGTGATGCATTTTTGTAATTTTTCCAAGTAAATAATTAATTATGAATTTTTTATTACAACTTTTGAAAAAATATAAAAACTCCTATCGACCACCTTAACTTGGTCAAAACTTCATGAAATTCAATTTTTTCTTTTTTAATCCTATAGTATGTGAAGCATAGAATGTGATGCATGTTTTGGATTCAAAAAATGTGATACGGTTTGAAAGCTATAGATGTTTTTCAATCAGCCTATCAATTAGGACTTTAGTATGAATTTTGAATAGAAAATGAATAATAATTACTTATTAAATTCAAAATAAAGCATAATTTATTTTGGTGGAAATGAGAATCCCCTTTAAAACCCATTTCGTTTCATCAATTTTGGGTAAAAAATGGTTTATCGATACATACACATCATATTGCCACTTTTTGGCCTATCGATCTTGCACATACCAAATTAGAATGCACACTCAATGGGTGATGAAAATCTTGGTTGTCTGTGGGTGAGAAGCCCAAAAGGTGAAGTACATCTTAGTTAGTATGTACTCAAACAACGTGGATATGGGGGAAAGTTGTGTGCCTTGGAATGGGCTTCCCACTCAACCATATCAAAGTTATGCCTCTTGATAACTTTAATAAGGTGCCACAAAGGAAAATGATTTTCAAGCTCTATGAGGTAAGAAAAAAATTGTTTGCTTGACACTCATAGACATTGTTAATGCAAAATAGTGTAAGGATTGTTCAAAGAGATTTTGCTTAGTTCTTGCTATGTCTCATCTTAGGGAACATCTTGCTCAATGTTTCCAAGAGAGGAATAGTGCAAGGTCTGATCTAGGGCAACATTGTACCTAATGCTTCCAAGAGAGGAAATCACAAGAAAAAGAAAATCACACAATGAAATGTGAGTGGTAATGTATGCTCCCCACTTTAAAGCAGTTGTGAGCACTAGAACTATGAGAAATTGCTTTAAAGTAGAAGAAGACGATATGAGAGCTTACTCAAAAAGTACTATACCAAGTCATATGTTTCCAATAAGGTAAATCATAAAAAAGGAAGTATGTCATATGGGAGCCAAAATAAGGCATATTGTCCACATCCAAATCTTGCTCTTATGTTTTCATGAAAAGTTAATGACTAGACAAAGGAGGCAATGGCAAATGACATATGAGGACAAGGCTATCAAACCCCTTTCCCCACTTAGTGCAAGACAAAGGTGAGCTGAAATGAAGGATGAAACACATGCAAGAGTGAAAATCAGTATCAATTAGAGGAATTAGGTGCCCCCACAGAGGGAAGCATACCAGACTCCTAAAAATGGTGGATTTTACAACTCAAAGCATTACATTCATTAGTGGAGTGACCATGAACTCTATGTAAGGCACATAATGAAGTCTTGTAAGAGCATTTCTTTCAAGTTCTAGGAGGGAGGGTGATCAAGTGATCTTGGAGGAGTCTCAACAAGATGTATCCTTGATCAATAGTAGAAGGTGGTCATGTGGTTGGCATCAAAGATACATCTTGCTTAGTGGTAGATGTCATACTTACACACGTTTCTCTAGATTTCAAGGTTTTGTTCCCACTCTTATAGGAGGAGGGAGAATCCATTGAATCATTGGTGCCTTGTGAGATGACATTGACATAAGTGAAGAGTTTTTTGTTTGTGTTGTATTGTGTAAACAATGATGTTTAAGACCACTAGTGTCTATTAGTTCAAGATGATTTACAGTTAAGGTTGGCTTAGAAGAATATTGTGTGAGAGTGTTGATGTTGAGGGAAGGCTTGGAGATTTCTATCACATCACAATAGCCAAGACCATGAGTTTTTTTTTGTGTGATAGGGTCTATAGGGTTGTGCATATCTTTTTCTTTATCACCACATCCTTTTCCACTATATCCAAGTTGTTTCATAAGCTCATAACCATGTCCTAAAAGTTTCTTCATTTCTTTTGAATCAAGTAGTTGTTTGTTGTCATGTTCGTCAAAGGTTGTTGTGTAGTTTGCTTCTTTGTCTAAAGTGGTGGAGGTGGATGCTTTTGAAAGGTTTTCTGAGTTATGTTTGAAATACTAGGAACCCCAATAATCTTCTGATAGTTTCATGACTTGTTCAATATGTTGTTGTTTGTCTTTTTGTTGAACGGGTTCCAGTTGTGTAGGTGATGTTTCAATGTGTTTAAGGAATTGGATTTTTTCTTCTCAAGTTGTAAGACACTTTCAGGTTCACGATTGACATCAAGTGTGTGGACTGTGTTTTTGTATATGTATTTCATTTTGTGATGAAGAGTGGAAGGCACACCTTTCATGACATGAATCCACTGTCTTCCTAAGATAAGATTGCATGAAATTTTGTAAGGCATAACATGGATTGGTTTATTCAAGGTGACCACTCCAATAGTAAGAGGCATAATGATCACTCCTGGTAGTTTCTTTTTGACATTGTCAAATCCCATAATGGAGAAAGAATCAGGTTGAATGGTTTATTGATCAATTCCAAGCCTATCCAAAAGGCTCACACTACACACATTGAGGGCTGAACCAGTATCTACAAGAGTTCTCTTTATCCCTTTTGTTTTGTATTGAGCGATGATCATGAAAGCATCATTTTGTTTTTGCACATCCAAAGAGGGAAGTTCACTTTGGTGGAAAACAATGTCAACATTTTGGCCTTGAATCATAGCTGCAATATCAATTGGTAGCACATTGGAAGGGACAAGAACCTATTGTAATGTTGTTTGGATCATGTTATAGTGAGGGGAGGCTTGAATAAGGTCCCACAAGGATATATTAGTAGGATTATTCTTAAGTTGCTCAAAAATATCATACCGCTTTTGACCTAGTAAGAAAGGGTTATGGGGGATAGGATTAGGCAATGGTAATGGTGTCAGGGTTGGTTGTTGTGGACGCAGATTATTGTGAGCATTATGTGTATGAGCAACAATATTATAACTCAGTTGTTGTGATACATTAGTTTGAGGAGGGTAAAGGATAAGTTTGGGTTTGTTTGGAGTTTGTTGTTTGTTCAAAGGTGGGTAGAGAATCAGAGGGTTGGTAGGATGTCCCATGGGGTATGTATGAGTTCCATTGACTGAGGGGATCTAATGGACAGTTGCACATTCATAACCTCAATAGTCGTAGTTTGTTGTATCTCTAATATAGGGAAATCCAAAATCACCCTTTTATAGGAGGAAGACATATTATTGTTGTAATTTTCTAGCATCATGATATTCTCCCTAGAAGGAGATTTTTTAGGAGAACAACAAGCCACATGCTCTTGACAAGAAAGGCTTGGTTCTTCCACAATGATGCCATCGCCAATAGGGGAATGATCAATGATGGGATTTTCAAGCGGGGGATGATTAGGAAAAGGTGTTAGTTGAATGTTCATTTTATTTAAGGTCTCATTCTCTTGTGCAATGTTATCTACCCTACTAGGAGAGCTTGTAATATGTTCATGCAAGTTTGAGGTTTTCTAAAGTAGCTTCATCACAAGTGGGGGAGGCATCAAGTGAAATACCACTATTATTTTCAAAGAGATTATCCCAAATGGGACGAGCATGAGGGAAGGGAGTATCAAGGGTAGTATGACTCTTAATAGGGATGTCGTCTAACACCAACCTATCCTCTTTACATCAAGGGGGGATATTAGGAGATAGACAAGTGTAGTTGTCATGGTTATGAAGACTAGGTAAGGTGATGTTTAGAAATGTATCTATGATTCAACCTCTTTTTGTCTAGCATCTTCCAAAGGGAAATGAGGAGATGGACAATCAAGACTCTCAATGCTTGTACCTTCTTTCACCAAAATACCTTTGTCACTAATAGGAGAGGTATTGGGGGAAGGAAAAGTATGATTTTTATAATTGTCTACACTACCATTCTCACCAATGGGAAATGTAAGGTTAAGCAGTGTGTCAATAGTTTGATCATGTGTCTTAAAGTTCTCATTGTTGTAATCAAAATTGAACTCACAAGAGGGAATGTTATGCTTATACAAGATCCACTATTAATGAAATCAAAGCCACATATTTTGAAAGAAAACATGCTATGATGAAAAAGGAAAGAAAGTGTAATGTAATGACTTAAAAGGAAATATAACTTTAAGTTTTTAAACAAGCTAGTTTTTTGTTTATACAATGCAACAATTTGAAAATAAAATGTTGTGAATGCAAAAGTGCAACTAAGCAATGCATGAAATGAGCTATTTTCAGCTAGATTTAATGTAATGCATGGTACAAAAATGCAACCAACTAATACAGGTATGAAATGGCACCAAATAAAAGCCTAAAAATAAGGGTTTCAATTCTTTAAGGGACTGTTTTAGGGGTTAGAAGGGATTGATTCGCCCAAGGTGGCAAATGAGTCCCAGTATGGACTTTTTTTCAGAATTTTCAAAAAAATTTGAGGGATGCTAATGGTTTCTGAGTGCTATGATGTAGACCTAAATGAAAAATTCAGAAATTTAGAGAATCTAAATGAATTTAGATGCCAACAAAGCAACCTAAGTGCACTTTTCTATTAATGCAAAATTTGAAACCTAGCATGCAAATTAACCAATGCAAATCCTAATGTAATGTCAATACAAGGATAGATCTATGATGAAGGACTCCAAAATCTAACAAGAAAGTGTTTGAAAAGTAGGTTCATAAAAATGAACCATAGATTTTTGGCACCCTAAGACTTTCAAGCTCTTCTAGGGTTTTTCACCTAAAAGGAGAAAGAAGGGCCAAAGAATCTAGCTAGGTTCACTCAAACTAAGATGTTTATGTTAAAATTATGATTAAATGTAATGATATAGATGCAAGTAAGTGATGAAATAGATTGATTAAATATGTAAATCCTAAGAAACAAGTGATGCTGGAAAACACATTGTTTAATGCAATAATGAACTAGAAATGAATGCAAAGCTTAACAGAATTGAACCAAACTGAAAGTGTGCACCTAGAATGTGGATGAAGAATGGAAATGGATTCTGAAATGTTGATAATCTTGATTGTTAGGCCTGATGGGACTCATTCACAATTTTGGGAAAATTAGTCCCTATTTTGCAAATCTAAGCCATAACCTATTTTTGACAAATGGGTACCCAAAAATGCAGAAAACCTCAAAATTGACCCTAGAGTGGGACACATTCACCACCCATGGTGAATGAGTCCACTTTTGGATTTCTAGATTTTCAAAAGTAGAATCTGAAGCTTTTGATTTGCACTTTGACTTCCTTTAGGTGTACGCTTCTGAAACTCTGATTTATGGGTCTAAAAATGAGTTTTTGTTGATATTTTGACTTGTTGAATGAAGAGAAGACTTGAGAAACCTTGAAACTTGATATTCAATGATTTCCAAGCTTCCAAGAGTCCTAAATCTACAAACAAACAAGATAAGAGAGAGAGATGTTGAATGTTATGGCATGGGGGTTTGCCTTAGTCAAACCCCTTTTAGGTAATTAAACCAAAATAGAGAAATAATGTAATGAAACATGGAATAATGGATTTGATTACCTTGCATTATGTTTTATATTGAAATTATGCAAAAAAAAAAGAAGAATTTTCCCTTGAATGTTTGAAAATTGATATCTTGGTGACTTGAAATGATAAAACCCTAAGTTGCTTGACTTGAGATGGAAGATTGGTGGATGAATAATGATAAGAGATTAAGAGACGTGAAATGAGAAGAAAAACACTTATTTATACACTCTTGTGCCTTAGTAACCCAATAATACCTCATCACAGACCAACATAAGGTGATTTTAAATAAAACTATGAAACAAAATTTAAAATATTTTGAATTTTGAGCCAAGAGGGACTCATTCAACACCCATGGCGAATGGGTCCCACCTTGGACTTGAAACTGGGTATCAAGAATTATCTTGCATTTAATGTTATTTTTCTGGTTTACATTAAAAAACACACTTAATTAAGCCTTATGAGCACATAAAGGGGTCAAATAAAGCATAAGAAAGGTGTAAATGGTGAAATTAAGCCTAGAAAAGTATGAAATCTTGTTACAAGACTTTACAAAACTTCAAAATAGGACTTGATGATGAATAAAAAAGAATATTTAAATGAATTATAATAAAAAGAGTTTAGAAGAGTGTGGAAATGTTTTACAACACTTCACAACACCTTCACAGGATGTCATTATTTGCATTTTAAAGACCTAATGTGAATGTTCAAGCCACATTATATCAATAAATCAAAGCAAAATAGACCAAACATCAAGAGGACAGGCCTAAAAGACCATGAAAATGACAAGTGGCTATTTTTCTACAGTGCAATAGTATGAATCCTAAAGTAATTATAAAATGTACTGAAATAATTACCTTAGTGCTCAAGACAAACACAAGACGAGTTGTCAAGAACGAATCAATGTGAAAGTTATTTAGAATGACATAAAACAACTTTAAACAACACTGCTTTAACAATCATACTATTCAAAGAGGTTAGAGGTAATACCAACGAAAATGCACAAAATTAATAGGTTCCTTAAGGGGTGTCACGTCAAGCTCCGTTAAGACATATAAGCACAAAACCCATAACTAGTATCAACTATGTAAGGTCCTAACCAATTAGGGCTGAATTATCTTTGTCTTCATTGTCAACATTAGTATTACGTTGATTCTTAAAAAGAAAAAAATCATGCTTATGAAACATTCGAGGAATGACATACAAGCTATGTTTTCATTGGAATTTTTTTATGTAAGCTTGGAGATGTTCAAGAGCATTATTGCACTTTTCATCGAGCATCTCAAGTTGGTGTAAGTGTTGTTCTTTATAAGTGGTATCATCAATAAGGTCCTGGAGAGAAATTCGTAATGTAGGAATTTCTAACTCCAAGGGCATGATTGCATTGGTGCCATAAATGAGGTTATAAGGTGTAGTTCTTGTCGATAATCTAACACTTGTTTTATAATCCCAAAGTGCATAATGTAATTGTGTATGACAATACTTATAATGTTTGTTCATATTTTTATTTAGGATTTTTTTCAGGATCTTATTAGTGTTTTTAGCTTGTCCATTAGATTGTGGATAATACGGTGTTGAAAATAAATGTTGAATGTTGAATGTTTCAAGAAATTTTTGGACTTCATTATTCTTAAAGGGGGTTCCATTATTTGAAATGATTGTAGAAGGGAGTCCAAAGAAAGAAATTGTGTGTTCCAATATGAAACAACAAATTACTTCAATAGTCGTAGAACAAAGAGGAATAGCTTCCACCCACTTTGTAAAATAGTTTTTTGTGGTGATGATGAAGGTATGTCTAACAGAAGAGGGAGTTGAATTTTTTCCAATAAGATCCAACCCCCACACTGAAAATGGCCAAATGGGAACTTGGGCATAGAGCTCAGAAGTAGGAGCCAATAATAACCCATATGGATAAGTTTTTGTAGTAACAAACATTCTCCAAAATGACCACCACAGGCACCAACATGAGCCTATTCAAGTGCTATAAGGATTTGAGAATCCTTAAGAAACCTTACTAAGAGACCATTAAAGGATCTTCTATATAACATATCAGCAAGAATCACATATTTAGCTGCTAGTTGGCGTAAACATTTTCTAGTGTTTTTCATTGTGGGTTTGAGAATGGTACCATCTTTCAAATAATGGTAAATTGTATCATACCATTCATAGGAGTTATGTTGAGTTGTTAAAATGTTGTCTAATCGAGTATCAATGGAAGGTTTAATGATGGGATGAATAACGAAGGTGAAGGTTGTTGAAGGATCGAGTGGGGATATAAGAGAGGCCGCACTCACCATTGCATCCACATGTCAATTGTCTTTTTGTGGGATGTTATCAATGGTGAATGATTTAAACTTCTCTAAAAGTTTCATTGTAAGATCCTTGTATTTTAATAACTTATCATATTTAGTTTGATACGTACCATTAATTTTTTTGATAACTAATAATGAATCACCAAATATCTTAATATGTTTAGCATTCATTGTTAAACAAACTCACAAACCTACAATTAATGCCTCATACTCAACTGTTTTATTTGTGCATAGGAAATTAAATCAATAGGACAAGGGAAGAGGTTGTCTATCAGGTGGAATTAAGATCACTCCAGCACTGGAACCCTTTCTACACTTGGATCCATCGAAATACAATTCTCATGCTTTAACATCAATGGTCAAGACACTATCATTAGGAAAGGAGTCATGATTAGGTAAAGCAAGAGGATAAGGAGTGTCAACTAAGTGATTGATTAAGGCTTGTCCTTTGATTGATTTTTGTGAAAAAACTTAAGGTCAAACTCAGTTAACAACATTACCCACTTAGCTAAGCATCCAAAAAAGTACGTTTTGTTGAAAAGATGCTTAAGGGGATCACATTTTTTTATGACTTGTATTTCAACATTTAGTTAGTAATGTCACAATTTACTAGTAGTAAATACAAGAGCTAAGCATTTTTTTCAATTGGTGATATTGAATTTCACAATCAATTAAGGTTTGACTATGTAATAAATAGGATGTTCTTTGCCATTATCATCTTGTTGAGCCAACAATGCTGCAAGAGCATGGGTTGAAGCGACGATGTACTAGATAAATAGTTTGTTAGGCACAACAGGTTGTAAAATAGGTGGGGTTGAAAGGTATTGCTTTAATCTCTCAAAATCATGTTTACAATCCTCATCCCAGTCAAAAGGTACACCCTTTTTAAGAAGATGTGTGAAAGGTAATGTGTGATTAGCTAAAGATGCAACAAAACAACAGATAGCTTGAATTCGACCTTGTAACATTCACAATTGAGATATTTTCCTAGGAGGTGGCATGTTAATGATTGCATCAATTTTCTTCATATCCACCTCAATGCCTCTGTGAGATATGACAAACCCCAAAATTTTACCACTATCTGTGCCAAAGACACACTTTTTTGGATTTAAGTGCATATTATATTTATGTATTCATTCAAATATTTTCCAAAGAACATTTGCATTATCTTGTCATGTTAAGGATTTAGCTAGGATATCATCATCATAATATTCCAAAATTTGGTGGATGTAATCATGAAAGATCAATGTCATTTCTCGTTGATACGTTGTGTTGATGTTCTTTAAACCGAAGGACATAACAACCCAACAAAATGTTCCCTAAATAGTGGTAAAGGCAGTTTTGTATTGATCTTGAGGATTAATAAGGATTTTATTGTATCCAAAAAATCCATCCATGAATGACAAAAAAGCATGTCCAGCAGTTGAATCCATGATCATGTCTATATTAGGAAGTGGAAAGTCTTCTTTTAAAGAATGCTTATTCAAGTCACAAAAATTCATACATATCCTAATATGATTATTGAGTTTAGCAACTGCAACAATGTTTGAGATCCAAGGAGAATAATCAATAGGTCGAATGAAGCCTGCATCAAGAAGTTTTTCAAGCTCTACTTTAACATGCAAGGCTATGTTAGGGTGCATTTTCCATATTTTTTGATGAGTGGGTTTAGCGTTTTCAGCAAGAACGATGTTGTGGGTCACAATTTGTGGGTCAATTCTTGGCATATCAGAATATTTCCAAGAAATGTTTTTAGGAAAATAATGAAGTAAAGTTGTAGTGTCTTCTTGTTCTTCATTGTTAAGGCACTTCCCAATTTTAATAACTTTGTCTTTATCATCAATGTCCATTGGCACATTAATTATATCTCCTAAAGGGAGTGCATTAGGTTTAGGAGCTTCAGACTCATAGGATTCTTCAATGACATCACTTTCATCTTTCTTGGTAACAATCATAACACAAGGAATTCATTTCATTGAAGCAAGAGAGGATGCATTATCATAAACTCCTAACATTTGTTTCATAGTTCATCACTGTCAACATACCGCCATGAAGATTGTATGTTTATATCAATCAATTCAGGATTTTTGAGGGTGAGTTTATGTTTTGGTTGACATATAATATTCTTGACATTCAAAGAGGGTCAGTAAATAGCTTTTGTTACAAGTCTTGGAAAAATAATAGCCCAATCCAGTTTTTGTCTCTTGTGTATTTGGTTCAATAGGAACACGAATGCCTTGTTCATGTTTTTCACACCCTTTTCCAGTATATCCTAATTGTTTCACAAGTTCATAGCCTTTTCCATAAATTCATTCCATTTCTTTTGGATTAGACAAGGATTGATAATCTATCTCATCAAAATTTGTGGTGTATGTTGCATTTTCTTTCAAAGTAGAAGAGATAGATGTTTGAAAAGATTGTTCAGAATTTTGAGTTGACATGATTGTTGGTTGTTCACGTTTCTTATCTATCTTTTGCATGATTATGTATTCTCCCATGAATGAAGGTTTGAATTTTAAGGATCCCCAATCATCACCAAATAACTTAGATACCAATTTTGCATCATTTTGTTCACTGTCAAGAGGGTGTATGTTGGATGTTAGAATTAGTGTTTTTAGAGGACTTGTAGCTCCTTTTTCAAGGTACAAGCAATAGTTTTTAGGCTCGAGATCTATTTCAACTTGATAAATGTTATTGTTATAGACATATTTCATGATACTATGAAGGTTCGAAGGCACTGCATTCATCTCATGAATCCATGGTCTACCTAAAAGAAGATTATATGAAAGATCATAAGGCATGACATGAATAGGAGTTTGCAAAGTAGCCACTCCAACCATAATAGGTAAAGTGATTATACTGAGAATTTCCTTTGTTGTATTATCAAATCCTCAAATAGATACAAAATCAGGTATTATTTGTGACTTATCAACATGTAATCAATCAAGGAGATTCACACTACACACATTGAGGGAAAAATTATTATCGATAAGGGTTCATCTGATACCTATGCGATTGAATTGAAAAATTATCATGAAGGCTTTATTTTTCTTTCACAACTCTAAAGGAGGGATCTCGTATTGATGGAAAGTAATATCAAGATTAATTTGGTTCATTCCATGGATTAGAGCTGCCATATCATTAGGAGCTATACCAGGAGGAACAACAATTTGTTGTAAGGTTGTTTGAAGAATAGTGTGGTAATTTGGTGAGTTCTGAAGTAAATCCCAAAGGGAAATATTTGTAGGAGTATTATTTAATTGTTCAACAAGATCATACTCCTTTGTGTGTGGGAGGTAATGAGGAGCACTAGGTAGATTGGGTAAAGGTAAAGAGGGTGGGGTTGGTTACAGTAGTTGTGGATTGTTTCAGGTATTATATGTGTGAGCAATGGTAACATTACTTGATTATTGTAACACATTGGTTTTAGGTGGGTAAAGAGTGTAGGGTATGTGCAGGATCATCATGGAAAAAGTAGGCCCTTAAGTGGCAAAAAAATTAGAAAAATCAGAGTTAGGCAACTTGACGTACAAAAATGAATAAGTTATCTATATTATTTCAAAAATATTTAAGAATATAATATGTAGCTAATTGAATGTAGTTTCTAAACTACTAGGTTTATTTATAAAAAATAAATCTATTTGAGTAGTGTTTAGCCAATAGCTTAAATTTCAAAAGAAGAAGTGGGTGTTTGTCTAACTACCCCAACCGGCTAAAATAAAATGATAAATATCTTTTATAATATTTCAGATATAAGAGAGGGACTCCATGTCTGAATGTGATGCAAGGCTCTTTTTTGGTAATTTTTTCCTAAGCATTGAATGCGAATTTTCAATAAATTTGAAAATAGAGGTAAAGTCGTGAAGTCTGATCACCCTGAGCTATCAAACTGCTTAGAATTTTAATTTTAATACAATGTGAAGTATGGAACGGAATGATGTTCTCGATTCAAAGTTAGAGCGTCTATCGGAAAGCTTAGAAGGTTTATCAATCAACCTACGAATTAGGAATTTGCCAGAATTCAAATAAAACAGCCACTATTTCATTAAATTAAAATTAAAGAATAATTCTGTGGCTGGTGGTGCTTGAGAGAATATCTTTGCCACTGTACCTGCAAAATAAATGTTATCCGACATACCCACATACCCATCATATTGCCACTTTTGGCCCATCATGATCCCAAGACACATACCTCGTATTCTTAGGCTTCAGTTAGAAGGATGGTTTTATAAGGTGGTAAAGAATGAGTTGAGGTTGAATCACAATTAATATCCTCTTAGTTGTGAGATTCTCTGGCCGTCCCAGGGAAGATTGAGGAGTCGGAATCCTGGAGTCACTCACAACCTGGTCCGTTAGCTCAAAAGGTTAGGGCAGAGGATATTATGCAGGTTATTCAACATCAAAGGTGTTAACATTCATTATAGCGGGTTTGGCACAACAAACCTTAGTGGTTGACTTATGCGAGGTAAAATCCTAAAGGGCTTTATCTAACAAGTCAAAGTCATCACAACCAAAAGGTTTGAGGGATATGTTATTGTTACACAGTTTAGGTTTCTCATTGCAAGAATTAGAGGATGAAGTGAGTGAGAGGAAGTCCTAAAGAACTTCATCTAACTTATCTACATCATCACTGCTAAGAGGCTTGGATGAGAGGTTGTTTCTAAATTGAATCATTTGTTTAAAAGGTTGTTTTGATGTTTTTATGTATCGATGAATTTGATCTAAAAGAATTAGGAATGAAGACTGAAAAGGAGATTTGCAAAAATATAAAACTATCCATAAATTCCATGAAAGAGAATAAAGTTTATGCTAAGGAAACAAAAAATAACTGAACTATAATAGAAAATAAACTGCAAAAAATAGAAATGTGCAATGCAATAAACTGAAATCTGGAAATTTTGATTCAAAATTGGTAGTGGGACTGATTCACCCAAGGTGGTGAATGAGTCCTAGGGGAGGTATTTTTTAGAATTTTTTTGATTTTTTAGAGTTTTCTGAAGGTTATCAGGTCTGTACAATGCAGATACAGATGGAAAATGCAGAATTTTGGAATGATTCAATTAAACAAGATTGAATAATGAACTCTAAATGATTCTCCCACTAATGCAATACTTTTAGAAACTCTAAGATGCAAAATGACGAGGTAATTAAGTCCTAAGATGCAAAGAGAAATGAAAATCAGAATGATATGCTATTCAAAATGCATATTTTTAGTTTTTTCAATGATATGATATGCAAAAATGAAATCTAAATGAGTCTTTCACTAATGCAATATGAGAAACCCTAGGATGCAAAAACAAGACAATACCCTAATTGAATGTTGATGTAAATGAAGTCTAGGATTCAATATGCCATGGAAATCACAAAGATAATATGTTCAATATGTAGGTTCACCAAAATGAATAGTATATTTTTTGCACCCTAATCCTTCTTAGCACTTCTATGGTTTTTCACCTAAAAGGAGAAAGAAGGGCCAAAATATCTAGCTAGGTTCACTCAAATTATGCAATGTGTGATGTTATTTAGACTAAATTGAATAATATGAGTGCAAATAAACTATGAAATTGAGAGATTATGAATGAAAAACCTAAGAATAATGCAATGTATGTGTAAACCCTAAACTAGACTAACACACCCTAAGGACCTAGGGGCTTGGGGGTTGATCAAAGATTAGCCTTGCCTACGTGAAAGCACAGAGCCCTCGTAGTTTGATAAAAGTCTATGGATAAAAGTTTAAAGAGGAAAATGGAGACCTTGATGATGGATGAAAAAGACCAGATGAACAAAAGCCTTGGGGGTGGATCAAATTATCAACCTTGCCTACATGAAAGTACAAACGCAACGTAGTTCAACAAAGGGCTAACGAAAAACGATGGATAAAGGATGATGAGATAACCTTGGATAAGGGGATAAAATTATGGGACCA
>VDFB02031535.1:0-18390 GCA_007258455.2 Sequoia sempervirens | reverse complement strand
CAAGTCAATATATGAAGAAGGAATATGTGTTAGGGTCTGATATCATTTCCAGCATTGTAACAAATCAGATTTCATTTGCAAATGTCATCATAGTGGAGTAGAGTTTGGCAGCAAACTGTTTGACAAAATGTCTTGTTGCTGTTGATGCACATTTGAATGGATAGTTGTCATTTATATGCATTGAAATTACAAAAATATCTTGCATATCATTCTTATCTCATTTGTAGACAAATTGCATTGTTGAATGAGCATTTCAATCATCATTTGTACCACTCAAACCCAAAACAAGACAAATAGAAAATCATTATGAGCAGATATAAGATTGCAAGACAAGTGTTTGTCAAAGTTCCTAAGGCAGAAAATCAGAGGTTGATGACTAGATTTGGCAAGGCACTTTACATAGTGGCAGCACTTCGTTACCTGCAAACAAACTATGCATTCTACAATGCAAGGCACTCAATATGTAGAGAGATGCAAGCTTCAAGAAGCATCTAGAAGGAGAGGGGTGTCCAAATCCACATGGCACAATTCCCACGCCATGAACATACTCTCTTACACCCCTTACAATTGTCATAACATGCAAATATTCCTTCCTCAAGCTTGGGCACCTATAATATAGTAAAAATAGATTATGACAGATTCCTTACACATCTTACATCTGTCATAGAATTTGTAATAACTGACAACACTTATAGCTGTAAGAGAATCTGTCATAATTGACCAAGAATACCTAATTCTCTTACAGCTTGTCATAACCCAACTTGGGTGCCAACTTTCTCCATGCAACAAGATGCCTTATGTAATGTCCCCTTCTCGAGCATGATCTTCTCAGATGACCATTGGCCTATTCTGGAGACCCATAGGCTACTCGGATGATTTGATTAGGGTTTCTTGTGTGGAGGTTGCTGTTGCTCGTGAATTGGTGATTGAACTACGGATTCCTTCTGGGTTTTTTGTGGGCTTCGCGGTGATGTAATTTTCTTGGTATTCCGAGCACTTTCTAGAATTTACTATTTTTAGTAAATTTTATTTTTGGCAGTGGTCCTGTTGGTCTCGGCATAGTTGGCTTTCCTCTTCAGTCGACTCAGTTGGTTTGTTCAATTTTGGCCTTGGGATGTGTTGGTGTATGTTTTATCATCCATTGAACACACATAATAAAATGTCCAGAGACACTCTATCCTCTCTTGAAAAACCACCGCGTATGCTAAGATTGCGAGAAGATTATATGGCGATTCCAAGGTTTCTTTTGCCGGGTCTCGACGTGTGGATAAGCTTACTGGGTGTTGTGATTTGCTGGTAATAAACAAGGGGACTTACGTTAAAGAACTTTTCACAAGTTTGGGACTTAGGCGGATTTATCATTAAAGGCTTCTCAATTAGGACTTCAATTTAGATCTCAAAAAAAAAAGGCAAAAGGATAAGGGTTCAGAGAATCTATTCTATGCCTAGGAATTTGAGAGACAATAAAGATTTAGGCGAAAGGAAATAACCGCACTTTGTTTCGCCTCTTGCAGGACAACATACGCAAAGTGGGTGCAATCTTCAAGGGGTGTGATAATGATTTTCAAACCTCGAATGAGGCCGAAGTTAAGCTTCCACGATTATAAGCTCAGGCTAACTTTGCGCATCTAATGCAAATCATCCATTCGAAGAAAGTATGAGCAACACTTCACCATTGAATCGATACGATCAATCTCTCATTCACTTAACCAATACTCAAAAGAAAATTCTACTTAGCTTAATTCTAACTTTAATCTATGGCGGAAGAAGATATGCAACCTCGCTTACTATTTGACAATAAAAGTTATTCAAAGCAAATCATGCATAAGAGCTTTTATTATTCGAAATAGTCTCAATGCAACAATCTCATATATTGTCTCCACACAAATGAAAGTGAGAGATCATCAGTTTATATAGAGTTTCAAAAATGAAATGAAGAGCCGAGATTAAAACAATATCAACGGCCAAGATTATTACAACTCAACCCTAATTAGGGTTGCCCAAAATAACATGAGTCATCAATCAGTAAACTATCAGTAAAGAGGCAGTTGAAGCTATTATCAAGGAGAGGCGTCCTTATCCTTCTAAGCAGCATTGCATTCGACGAACCTGGACACAACCGCAATGACCTCCATCGCGGATCGGTGTGTTAAAATCTTCAAACCAATTTTTTTGCTTCCATTAAGGCATTTTGCATTTCAAAGTCTAAACCTCGCTAAAATGTTGTAAAATACCGTTTTGGGCAATGTCAAGCATGGAGTTTTTGTCAATATTTGTCAGTCAAAGTCAGTTATATTGAACAAAACTTGAAGCAGAGACTCAAAATGATGATTTTCACGATGGAGGAGTATTGCAGACGGCATTTCATATTGCAGACGGTCATTTCAATGATCGAGACAGAGTTTTCAGTGATCAAATCATGGAGATTTTTCAGAAGAAAAGCCTCAAAGTGCAAGTATAGCTCAGGGGCGCCCAGTTTTTTGGAGGTCAAGATCTTGTCTGAAGTGCTCAAGCATATAGTCAATCTCTTCGACCAGTTCTCCGCTATCCGGCCGAAGCTATCCAAAATGTAGGCGCCCGGTGACTCAATACCCAGCTTATTCATCACTTACGTAAGCCAAAAACCCTAAATTTTAGGAGATGAGAATTTTGCTCTTTTCAGGCAAAAGCGCGCCTCTAGCCTGAGGGCGCCCATTTCAAGGCAAGGGTAAATCTTGTCAGTTTCGTTGCCGAAGACATTCAATTCGTTCACAGCTAGTCTGCTTATCCGACGAGATATCAAGCATAGTCATCCGACTCTCAGAGTTCAGGCGGCAGACGTCCGAAGAACAGCTTAAAATGGAGTTTTCATGTTTTTGAGCTTCTCCGTTTATGCCCAGTGCAAGTACAAGCCAGGGGCGCTGGCCTAAAGGACTTCTGATGCCGTAATTCTGCGCATTTAGTCTTCACAATGACGTTAGTATACTAGCCTAGGCCCAAGTAACGCATCATTCAAATTCCTTTGTCGATCCGGACGCTCGTGGTCGTGGCAGAGATTTTACTAAGCACGTAATTTTCCGGGCGGAACCAACAAATGGTTTTCAGTGTATTTTCATGGTCTTTAGGCGCCTAGCCTTCAGGCTGATCAGATGAGCCCGTTCGCGTTCAAAGTCTTCACGACTATTGAGCGTAATCAATTTATCTTTCCAACGAGCATAGCCGTCAGCCTTCAGCATTTGGCAGTCGCTCGTGCGTGCGAGGTCTTTGGTGTCATATTACAAGGTAAAGATGTCCGAAAACGTTCAGAAAATGGCTAAGTCTGGGAGCGGTAAACATATTAAAAATACGCACTGGAGAATTTGAGGTCTTAGAAGCAGTTTTCTTGCCTCGACACCTCCAGTGACTTCTCTTAAGAGCCCTCCTGGCTGTCCGTTAAAACAGATAATGCCTGAATCGGGTCATCCCAGCTCCAGATATCAACTATCAAAGTAGGGTGTTTTGACGACGTTTGATTTTCGTTGAAATGTCCAAAGTGCAACCTTAAGCCAGGGGCGCTTTTCTTTTTGAGGCCCTTAACACAGCTTTTAGCTGTCGTGGTGGAAAGCAAATATTGGATGCATTATCTCCGCCATGCCGCGGAGCTTCGCCTCAGACGTTAGGTTCACCATTCAATCAGCCGCCACCGCTTGAAGCATCGACATGGCGCTTTAGGAAAATGTGGCTAAGTCCGAACTCGTAAAGCAATTTAATCAAGTGCGCCTAATTTTTCAAGGGATCAAACGATGGATTTTGCAGTTGTGTCTCCCAGCAGGCATTTCTTCCTTGTTCAGTAGGCTTTCCGTTGATTATCTCAAATCAGTCTCAGCATCACCCGGTCATCCGAAAATCAGTGTCGAAGTTGGCCAGTCGCAACAGTGCTGTCAGCTATAAAGTAGGGATTTAATTAAAAATGAAGTATCTTGAGCAAATGGACGCCAATTTGCTCATGTGATGACTTTTCGAAGTCGTGGAAGCATGACGATGAATCTCAGAGCTTCAACCAGTTTGTCAACTGAAGTTCAGAAAATGTCTATTTTTAGATGGTGTTTCTATTTTTGGCGCCATTACATGATAATAATTATTTTATTATTATTTTCAAATTTGAACTTCCGACAGTGGCAGTCGAACTGAAAGGCAACCAATCAGAGGCTTTCTATTCTGGTTAGGGTTTATGAAATCTTGCAGTTGTTAAGTGGTGCGAATTCTTCATTATTTATACTGGCGCCATCTTCATTGTTCTTCACAAAGCTTTCAAAGAGAGTTCGATTTTTCTCAAGAGCAAATTAATCTTGAGTGAAATCGTATTTTCCTAAGGCAAATTCATTTCCTTCAAAAGAAATCGAATTTTATAAATTCAAAGCAAATTTGTCAAAGAACATCGAGGGAGCTTCCCCTCAATAATTCGAAGAGCACTCATTGCGTAGTGTGCATAGGCTGTTCATAACAACTTGTACTCCAGAGGTGTTAGTTGTTACGCCAACAGTTCTTTCTGGCGCCCACCGTGGGGCACGAGGCCTTGAAATAACTTCATAACAGCTGAACGCTTTTTCATATCACGTTTATGACTATCTGGCGTCCTACTGCTCCAGTATTGCAACCAGCACTAAGTCCGCCTGTTATTCAGCCGAATTTAGCATTCATCGAAGCAGAACAGTCAGATATCATCAGTAGCTTGCGCACATTCATCTTTGAAAATCATACATCTACATCTCAGTGGCGAAACGCAGCTACTACTCTGGATAAAGAAGAAGAAAAAGCAGATCTTGCAGCAGGTAGACCAGTTTTGCCACCTCCCGCGTGGAATTAAGCATCCTGGCTTATCAAGTTTACATTAGAAGAAGGAGAAGAAATCCTACTATACAGCCAGATCCTGTTTTTGAAGAAGCTCCTGATCAGTTTACTGAGTCAGAAATTTTAGAAGAAGAATCTCCCACTCCAATTGCAGAGATGGGTGATCGTATTAACAACAACAACAATGGTGAAAATCACAACGGTCGTAATGGAAGAAACGCAAGACGTCCAGCCCCTTTGCCTTGGGGCGACAATATTGGACCGTTGGCTTTACCAGGACATCATGAATTGCCCAAGGGATCACGCAAGTTTTTCCCGAGATTTCATGGCGATGGTTCAAAACATCCAGATGAACATTTATCAGCATTCACAGCGGCTTGTTCCGTTTTGCATGTTGCGCATGAGGACATCGCCGTTCGTCTTTTCGTGGAGACTCTTGAGAACAACGCAGCAGATTGGTTCAACAATCTTGAGCCAGGAATTATTACAAGTTGGGCCGTCATGAGCGAGAAGTTTTTGGCAAGATTCAAGCCTGCCGAAGACAATCACAGATTATTTGCACAACTCTCAAATTCAAAGATGGAGAAGCATGAACCGATGAGAGAATTCGTGGCAAGGTTTAATCGCCTTGTTACACGTCTTTCTCACACTTTGAATCCATCTGATGAGATTTTGATGAGTTCTTTCATCAACGCATTGCCGTCAGAAATTGCCTTTTTCTTGAAGATAAGCGAAGAAGATGATCTAACACACCTTCAGGAGGAAGCAATCAAGCTTGAAGATACCATGATTACAACCGGCAAGATGAAAGATGATTCGATCAGGCCGCTCGTACAAGCGTCGGCCGATCCGTTGCTACAGAAGGTAGCAAATGAGGTGACGATACTAAAACGGCAGTCACCACCTCAAGGGCAACCAGCCTTGCCCTCACCTCCTTTTCAATCACAACCAGCATATCAGCCGAGGAGGAATAACTTTCAGCCGTACAATAATTTCAAGTCGAAGTTTCCGCAAGGACAACCGAGACAAAACAATGAAGCTGAAAAGGCTACGGTCTTTTGCACGTTCCATGATTCAGCAGAGCACACCGGGTCTACTTGTCCGGAAAATCAAAGAATGAATCAGCTCATGGGATTTGCTGATTCCGCTCCTAGTTCAGACTTCATACCTTCCAGTTCAAACGTCGTCTCTTCACAGCCAGACGAGTTTGATGGCGACTCCGCAACGGGATATTTTGATAGAGAACCCGTTATTGAAGAAGAAGAAGAATCCCGTTTTTCTCTTGCAGTGAATCATGAGAATATTACCTCACCTGTGTTCACTCGTGCTCAACATTTTAAAGCACAGAAGGAGGAAGAAGAAAAGCGGAATTTGAATGCAAAAGCAAAAGAAGTAGTTTCTACTTCTAATCAAAAACCTTCACAAGAGAATATCTTGCCAGCAGCTTTAGATACGTCTTCAGCGAGCTTTGACATTGTTTCTTCCATGATGAAGACTAAGGTGCAGATATCTCAGCTGGAGTATTTACAAGATCATCCAGAGCAGTTGGATAGGCTCTTGAACGTTCTTAAGAAGAAGAATGTCGTTCAGCCGACATTGTTACAATCCTCAGTTCCTGCAGAAGAGAAGCCGAGGCCGTTTTATATATCTTTATATATAGGAGGTTTCAAGCTGAGCAATTGCATAATTGACAGTGGAGCTTCGGACAACGTAATGCCCTTACAAATTATGAATGCGTTGGGACTTTCGTGTACCCCGACTCAGGAAAAGTGTTATTCACTTGAGTCCAAACCGGTGCCGTTAGTTGGTCAACTCAAAGATGCGCAAGTGAGGCTAGCGTCTTGTCCAGAGAAGAAGATTATGATGACTATCCTTGTAGCTGATATTCCTACCAGTTACGGGATGTTACTTAGTAGAAGTTTTTGCAAGGATCTTGGAGGAGAAATACAGATGGATTGGTCGTTCGCGACAATTCCATTGAAGAAAGGTACTTTCAAATTAGAGCCGGAAACCAAATCAAAGTTTACAGTGGTAAAGTCCCAGGACCCACATGCTCAAGTGTTGTATCAAGACACGGGTCCAGGCACATACGCTATGGTGTCTGAAGTGACAGATGATTGTCAAAATTTTGCACTTTCCACCGAATTACCAGATGAAGAATCAAAGGTGTGGACGATGCAGTTTGATGGCAGTTGTTCGACTTCAGGTTCCGGAGCGGGAGTAGTGATTATCTCTCCCGAAGGTCGTTTATATCCTTTTGCATATAGGTTGCAATTTGATTGCACTAATAATACTGCAGAATATGAGGCGCTTTTGTTAGGTCTCAAAAACGCGAAGGATATGGGAATCAAGCTGCTTCAAGTTGAAGGAGATGCAGAGCTGATCGTAAAGCAGGTCAGAGATCAATTTCAAGTTAGAAAGAATCGTCTCCAAAACTATAGGCAGAGAGTATGGAATGCAATCGAATGGTTCGATGCATTTAATATCAAATACATTTCAAGAATGAACAATAGCAAAGCTGATGCGCTTGCAGTTTCAGCCGCTCTTTTTATGCCTAATTCTGATTTTCGTCAGAATTCATTTGCTATTGAGTTAATTTACAGACCAGCTGTTCCTGATAATTCAGACAACTGGCAAGTCTTCAGTGATGATGAAGATATCAAAGAATTTCTCGTCATGGGAGACAACTACAAAGAATTGTTCTTTGAAGGGAGCTCAACTCCTTGCAGAGAGTCAATTACTGAAGAATCTGAGGTTATAGAATCTGGAATCATACAATTGAAAGGAAATCAGATTCCTAAAGGTTTTGTATCCTTAGAGGATATTTTTGACAGGCATGATCGTTACATCCAAGATCAGAAGAGGTCAGGGGTGAATACTTCGTCAGAATACAGTCAAGTCAACATAGGTACTGAAGACAAGCCTCGGCTTGTGAATTTGGGTACGTGTTGTACTCCGGACGAGACTGAGAGGTTTATCGCCTTGTTCAAGCAGTACAAGGATGTTTTTGCCTGGTCATATGAAGATCTAAAAGTCTTCACACCCGTTGAATTGTCTCACACAATTCCGCTGAAGTCTGAAGTGCAGCCTTTCAGGCAGAAACAAAGACATTACAATCCGCGAATTCAAGATACTATCTATGCGGAAATTCAGAAGATGGTGGATTCTAGAATAATTTTTCCTATTCATCACTCCACCTGGGTGTCAAACATCGTTCCTGTGCGCAAAAAGAATGGAGAAATCAGAATTTGCGTTGATTTCAGGAACTTAAATCAATCGTCCTTGAAGGACAATTATCCCTTACCGATCATGGAGCATACATTGCAGACAGTTACCGGATCGGAAATGCTATCACTTCTTGATGGTTTTTCTGGTTACAATCAGATTGCAGTGGCTGAGGAGGATCAAATCAAAACAGCTTTCACCACGCCGTGGGGAACGTTTGCATATGAGAGGATGCCTTTCGGCCTTATCAACGCCGGTGCTACTTTTCAGAGAGCCATGGATTTAGCGTTTGGGGATCTTAGGAATAAGATCATAGTCGTCTATCTTGATGACTTAACCGTTTTTTCAGATAAACGGAGTGATCACTTTTCACACCTTGTGAAAGTGTTCGAGAGATGTAGGTATCATAAAATATCTTTGAATCCAAAGAAGTCAATCTTTGCGGTTACGGAGGGCAAGTTACTTGGTCATATCGTTTCCAAAGAAGGTACTAGAATAGATCCGAATCGGGTGGATTCAATCAGAAACCTATCTCTCCCTACAAGCAAAACGCAGGTGCATTCATTTTTCGGTAAAGTTAACTTTATCCGAAGATTTGTACCTGATTTCTCAGAGCTGACGAAGGAGATTTCAGCAATGATGAAGAAGACGTCTACATTCGTGTGGACGGACGAAGGCAAGCAGGCCTTTAATAAGATAAAAGAAGCTATTGCTAATGCACCAGTGTTAGTTCGGCCTAACTTTCAGAAGGATTTCATTCTTTATTGTTATGCGTCAGAACATTCATTGTCTGCCATTTTGACACAGCAGCTCAGCGAGGAGGGTGAATCTCCTATTGCTTTTATGAGTGCTAATTTCAAAGATGCTGAGATGCGTTATTCCCAGATCGAGAAGAACGCTTATGCTGTCGTCAGAGCTGTCAAGAATTTCAGATTTTATCTTTTGAATTCACATACTACGGTGTATGTCACCGATCCAGCAGTAAAAAGTGTGCTTACTCAGCAGGAGATGGGCACGAAAAGAGGAAATTGGATCGCGAGGGTTCAAGAATATGATCTGGAGATTAAACCAACCAAGCTTGTTCGCGGGCAAGGTCTTTGCAGGTTATTGGCGGAAGATGGAGATCGCAAGTTCAAGAGCAATAGTGGAATTATTTCAGATCAAGAAGTTGAAGAAGACTTACCTTTGGTCTTATTAGTTAATTCTGCGGAAGAATGGTACACACCTCTTTGGTATTATTCAGCATATGGAGAATGTCCACGTCACATGGACAAACAGCAGAAAAGAACATTGAAATTGAAAGCACAGAATTTCGTGCTAGTTAATAACGTTCTGTACAAGCGTGGCCTTGACGGAACTTTCCTATTATGTGTCGGAAAAGATCAGCAGCGAAGGTTGTTAGAAGCTTTTCATAATCAGGCGTGCGGAGGACACTTTTCATCGAGGGTCACTGCATTCAAGATCTTACGAGCACAGTTCTATTGGCCAACTATGTTTCGTGACGCATATGATTGGGTGTACAAATGTCAGTTATGTCAGCAGTTTGCTGGTAAAGTGAAATTGGCATCCTTTCCTCTCAGGCCAGTTATCATAGATGCTCCATTTCAGCAGTGGGGTATTGATTTTGTAGGTCCCGTCAATCCAAGTTCCAGCAAGGGGCATGTTTATGTCCTTACAGCGACAGATTATTTTACAAAGTGGGTTGAGGCAATTCCTACCAAAAGAGCTACATCCGAAGTGGTTTGCAGTTTTCTAAAGGAGAATATTATTTCTCGCTTCGGAGTTCCTCGCAAAATTGTGACTGATAATGCTACTTGCTTCTCGTCAGAGGAGATTTTAAGTTTTTGTTTTGATCACGGCATCATGTTGTCTCATTCATCAGATTATTACCCTCAGGGTAATGGACAAGCCGAATCATCCAATAAGAACATTGTCACAATCATACGCAAGTTGGTTGAGTCAAATCAGCGAGCTTGGCATACCAAGTTGTACGACGCTCTTTGGGCTGATCGTATAACTCCCAAGAGAGCTATTGGCACCTCGCCTTTTATACTTTTGTATGGCACAGAAGCTATTCTGCCCATTACATTGGAGTTATCTGCTTTACAGTTGGCATCAGCAGTAGAAGATGAAGAATTTAATGATCCTATTCAGAAGAGGATCTTGCTCCTGATGAAACTTCAAGAAGAAAGGACGGAGGTTGTTGATAAAATCACTCAACATCAAGAAAGAGTGAAGAAATTTTTTAATAAGAAAGCTCGTTACCGAGACTTTCAAATTGGAGATCAAGTCCTTTTGTGGGACAAGAGGCATGAGCCAAAAGGAATGCATGGTAAATTTGATTCCTTATGGTTAGGGCCCTTCCAGATTCACGAATCAGCAGGAGAGAATACTTATATTCTTTCACATCAAGATGGAAGGCTCTTCCCGCTTCCTTATAGCGGGCAATATCTTAAGCACTTCAACCCTCCGGGGGAGGAGTAACATTGTAAATATTTTGTAAGTAATTTTTTGCTTTATCGTAATGTCGTATTGTATTTCCCCGTTTCGTGATGTTTTGTCGTGTTTTAGGTGATTTAAGTAGTCTTGTTTTAGGTGATTTCTAGGTTAAGTTTTTAGGAAATTCCAAGTTTTAGGTGATTAGGGAAAATCCTGACTCCAATGCCCAATTATAAGTCACTGGTCTACTTAACACTGAGATTCTTAGGTTCTCCTATGCCGTAGGTATCCGACATGGTCACCAGTCGGAGCCTAATGTTGTACCCAAACCAAATTTTTTGCTTCATTAAGGCATTTTGCGTTTTAAAGTCTAAACCTCGCTAAAATGTTGTAAAATACCATTTTTGGGCAATGTCAAGCATGGAGTTTTTGTCAATATTTGTCAGTCAAAGTCAGTTATATTGGCAGAACCTGAAGCAGAGACTCAAAATGAAGATTTTCACGATGGAGGAGCATTGCACACATTTCATATTGCAGACGGTCATTTCAATGATCGAGACGAGTTTTCGAGCCGAGTTTTCGGTGATCAAATCATGCCAAGGATTTTTCGGAGAAAAGCCTCAAAGAGATTACCTGCAAGTACTGCTTTCGAGCCCGATTTTGGAGGTCAAGATCTTATGCGAAAGTGCTCAAGCGCTGCAGTCAATCTCGCCGAGAATCAGCTGGCTATCCGTCGAGCTATCCGGCAAAGGCATTTAGAGACCTCACGAGCTCGGCAAGCGGCGGCGAAGTAAAATCCAGAATTTTAGGAGAGAAATTTTGCCCTTTTCGGGCAAAAGCGGCGCCTCTAACTTTGAAGGCCCATTTCAAAGGCGAGGGGTAAAATCTTATGCGGTTCGATGCGAAGGCGATCAATTCATTCCGCAGCTAGTCACCTTATCAAATGAGATATCAAAGCCTTGATCGAAATAAGGCTCTGAGTTAATTTGACGTCCAGAAACGGCTTAAAATGGAGTTTCATGTTTTTTACAGGCTTCTCCGTTTATGCCCGATTGCAAAAGTACAAGCCCGGTGGCCTAAGGACCTCGGATGCGGAATTTGCGAGGCGAGTCTTCACAACATCGGTAGTACTCCATAGCGCATCATTCAGCTTGTCGATCCGGCGTTCCTGGTGGTCGTGGCGGAGATTCTACTAAGCACGTAATTTTCCGGGCGGAACCAACAAATGGTTTTCAGTGTATTTTCATGGTCTTTAGGCGCCTAGCCTTCAGGCTGATCAGATGAGCCCGTTCGCGTTCGAAGTCTTCACGACTATTGAGCGTAATCAATTTATCTTTCCAACGAGCATAGCCGTCAGCCTTCAGCATTTGGCAGTCGCTCGTGCGTGCTAGGTCTTTGGTGTCATATTACAAGGTAAAGATGTCCGAAAACGTCCAGAAAATGGCTAAGTCTGGGAGCGGTAAACATATTAAAAATACGCACTGGAGAATTTGAGGTCTTAGAAGCAGTTTTCTTGCCTCGATACTTCCAGTGACTTCTCTTAAGAGCCCTCCTGGCTGTCCGTTAAAACAGATAACGCCTGAATCGGGTCATCCCAGTTCCAGATATCAACTATCAAAGTAGGGTGTTTTGACGACGTTTGATTTTCGTTGAAATAATCAAAGTGCAGCAGGCGCCCGAGCTTTTCTAACTGAGCCCTTAACCACGGCTTCCGGTTCGTGTGAAGCGATCATCGGATCTGCGGAATATCTCGATCATACCGTGAGAAGCCGTCTCTGCGTGTCCAGCCCGAGAGGGTTCCGGATTCACCGTCGGCTGACGTTTGAAACATCGGATGGCGGTTTAAGGAAATGGCCGTCACGGAACCCACGTAAAACAATAATTTAATCAAGTCTTCTAATTTTTCAAAGGGGTTAAGCGGTGATGGATTTTTGCGGTTAATGTCTCCAGCGGAACGCTTCCTTGTTGATGGAAACTTTCCGTTGATTATCGGTCGAGTCACAGAAGCATCATCAGTCATCGAATCGGTGTCGATACATAAACGAGCATTTCTTGTTCCTCCTCTTCATAATGTGGATTGGATTCTGGAGATGAGAGGACTGCTCCTTGAAGGAGCAGCTGTATATTGCATCCTATTGGACTAATTAGGTGATTGACAATATTTTACATATGATTTTTATTGGATTTTGTTTTAAGATTTGATGCTATTGGTAGTTATCAAGTTATGATTTTTTAGCCATTTGAAGAATGATATGGTGATAGAGATTTTTCAAGGTTACCCCAAGTTTTCGGGATGGGGACAGCAGGACAAGTCCCCAAGTTTCCGATTTTTTAAGCCAAATTTAGGGATGGCAGAGGACGGCTATATAAAAATATAGGGAAAATTTAAAAAATATAGGGAAATTGTAAATATTCAATAGATAACATGGATAAGGCATGCATAATATACATTATAGACCATTAACATATAACATTTGTGTTCAAGTTGATATGGTTTATTGCGTATGCATTGATCTTAATGAATAAGTTAGAAGTTATTCAATGGAAAGCTTGATTTTGAACTAAGAAAATAGATACTTTGAGATAATTTTTTTGTTTATTGATAACTGGAACAAGGGAGTGCAGCCTTCTGAGAATGATAGCAAGTTGCATTAGGCAAATAATCTGCACAGTTATCATGTTATTGTTTTGCATGATCAGATGTCCCAAGGCCCGCTATGTATCATCTTCACAATAGAGTAAGACCTGTGAGACTTATTTATGAGGCACAGTAGCATTGAGAACAAGCACTGAGTGTTAGGTTATTCATTGGAATTCATCCAGGCACCTCAGTACATAAACCAATATTGAATAATTGTATTAGTTACACTTATCCAAAGTTTCAAGACAACAAGCAGTGGCACCAATTTATTTCATGGGTGGACATAATTAAGTTCACACTCCCCTACTATGAAAATGCGTTTCTTTTTTGTTTTGACCATGCTTTGATGTGGGGGACGGTTGACCATCCTAGGGACAGCCATGGGACTTCTAGGATGGCTAACTATCCTGAGGACGGCCAACGGACCCCTAGAAGTCCCCTAGCCGTCCCCATCCTCTATCCCTTGGCCATCCCCAAGTCCCCTGGCTGTCCCCGAGACTAGTCAACCGTCCACCATCCGGTCAACAACGTCCCCCCGTTTTAGGGACATTTCCTGAAAATTTTGCAAAAAAGGGGACGATCCCCTGCCGTCCACTAGTACCCAAGACGTCCCAAGGACAGGGTGGGGCTTTTTCTTTTGGGGGGGGGGGATGAGTCCCCAGGTTTCCCTAAGATTTTTATGATTGATTGAATAATTTTAGAAGCTTTTTGTTTGAATTTTCCAAGCAAGTATCGTACTCTATGTTCCCACCCCTGCTCTTCTCATTTCTCTAAAAAGTCCAAAGGCTGCCTTGAAATCTTGTGTTGTGTGAAATATAATCTAATACAAATATAGTGGTTAGAGTAATCCAACATCAAGTTCTAGACCTGTCGTGTTAATGCCTAAAACTAATTGAGTAGCCTCAACTTTTTGTTGGTCTTTCCAATAGGCCTTCATAAGTGAAGAAATCACACCAATTCTAACTCCGGCTCTGTGAGCAATCATTTCATCCAATATGTTGTGTGCCTTTTCTAGCCAACCTAGATTTACACATGCATGAATTATACCTACACAAGCAGTTTGATCCACTGCCACCAATTGCCCTTCAATGTCTTGTGCCCTAATAAGAAATCTTCCCAGATCTTTAACAGTTCCTAACTCTAGAAAACCCTTTACAAGTGTGCAGTAAATCTGTTTATCAGGAAACACATATGTATTGAGTTTTGAGCATTCATCACCTGATTCACACCTTGCTCTATCCATAGAACTGCATGCTCTTTTCAACATAAACAATACACTTTCTGAAGCAAACTCCAAATCACTTACACCTAAATATGGAGGCATTGGGTATTTCTACCCTTTTTCTCCTGAATTATATATTCTTCTTTTTATAAAAGTCACAGTGGCCGAAATATTGTTTCTAATGTCTTATGTTCTTCTCTCCTACAGGTCGAGATTCATCACTGCGAGTCAAAGATGGAGATGACTAAGAAGAGGGGAACATGATATTCTTATATTTTTCTATCAGCGTAACCTTTGCACCCCTTCCGGTGCAAGTGCTAGTAATAAACAAATTATGGACTTGAAGTTGCGAACTATGACATAAGGGTTGAGGCTGGTTGTTCATTCTGGTGGGTTATGCAATAGCCAAGCAACTTCATCAAATAGGTCTTGATAGCAAAGTTTATAATAAATTGTAAATTTAATTCTATATTTAATCACATTATGTAATTTATAAAGGTTTCTAAGAAACTGCTTTAGTAAGATGATAACCAGTACTATAGTAACCAAGTACAAGTAAACCATAAGTGACTCATAGTTCAAATGTTGGCTATATGAGTTAGCCCTTAGATGTGTTTTATAAAATCTAGTTACCAAATATCAAGATTGATTTTTTACAAGTTAGGTTCTCTTAGATGTGTTTTTTTAAATCTGATTACAAGGTATCAAGATCGATCTTTTACCAATTCCTTACTAGCATGTTCTGTTACCATAAGTTAATAGTTCATAATGTGGATTTATAGGCAATTTTCAAAAAAAATAAAACTAATAAACAAATTATAGACTTGAAGTTATGAACTAAGACATAAGGATTGAGGCTGGTTGTTCACTCTGGGGAGTTATACACTTTCCAAGCAACTTCATCAACCATGTCTTGATAGCAAAGTCTAACAAACTTAAAATTTAATTATATATTTAATCATATTATGTGATTTCTAAAGGTTGGTAGGGAACTGCTTCAGTAAGATGATAACCAATACTATAGTAACCAAGTACAAGGAAACTATGTTGCAAGTATGAAGGTGTTGGCATTGATGTACACTGGTTAACTGGTTACCAACTGGTTGCAAGTATGAAGGTGTTGGCATTGATGTCATGTATGATGGTTATTGGCTGTATATGTCGAGGATATTGAGAAAATTGTAATAAACAAAGGTTGCAAGTATTTAGTGTTTCCTCCAAGTTTTGCTCTGGGATTTGTTGCTATGATAGTGAGGATCTGAGGTACTGTTTATGATTGTTGGAAGATGTTATATCCATATTTTGGGTTTTTGGATCGTTGTACAATGTGCGGTATGTTCACTAGTTGTGAACTGTGCTTTTCTATGTATCTAGCTGAGGTCCAGGAGAAATGGCGTTGCTCCGGATTTCTTCTTGTTTGAGTCTTATGACTTGCGGTTCTCAGGATAAGTTGTTGAGGACATGTTCAAGTTAATTTTGTTATTTAGAAAGATTGGATCATGTTAAGGTTGTGTGTGCTTAATTACTTATGCCTTTTACACTGGTTTGGCTGACCTTGTGTTTAACACTACTTACGAAGTTTATGGAAGTGTGTTGAAGTGGGTGTTTGGGTCGTCCTCATACTAATTCCACCGTAGAATGTTTTGGCGCCGACCTAATTTGAATTTGTAAATGCAAGTGGTGTGTGGCCAACTTTGGATGTGTTTCAAAGTTGAAGACGATATAAATACAAGTTGAGATGTTTGTGAAAGATGAATGCAAGCAAGATAGATGTGAAACAGTGTGTATGTGATGCGAGTTTGAGCAGATTAGTGCAAGACCTAATTGTGAGTTTCCGGAAGCAGTGAGCTAAAGGTGTACTCTATCATTCAAGCATGTCTACAAGTGTGTGAGTGAATTGTGGTGGAAATCTTTGTTGCATTGAGATTGTTTTCTCTCTGTAACAAATCTCTTCTATCTTCTTTGTAATTTTGTGGCAGTGAGCCCTCCGAGTGGTTAACCCTTGTTGGACAGTGAGTCCTAATCCAGACAGTAAGTCATGTTTTGGCAATGAGCCTTTGTATTCGGTTTTGATATTCTCTATATTGTGAGCTAATCCTCACCGTGGTTTTTCCCTTATTGGGTTTTCCACGTAAATCTGGTGTTATTGTGTGATGTTTTCAATTTTTGCTTTTGCACTTAATGATTAAACCGATTCAACCCTCCCCCCCCCCCTCTCAGTTGTCTTGTGCAACAAACTATAAGTGAGTTAGTGTTCAAATATTGACTATATGAGTTATCAATCTTATAACAGTTCAGTTCCCAGCATGTTTTGTTACTGTAAGCTTTTGCTTCCAATGGTAGATGGCAGAGAGTCTATGAAGCACCTCTAAATGAGCCTACGTCAGGCATCCCAAGGTTGGACTTCATAATCACTCTTAGGCCTTGCTTGTATAAATGAATCCACACACCAATTGCCCTCCGTCCATGGGTTTTTTTCTTACACTTTTTTCTTTTTAAGTTTTAAATATAATACAAATCTTTAATAGTATTAGGTCTTTTTTTTATTGACCTTATTATGGGCTGACGCCCATAGCACAAACTCTTATATCTTCTTCCTGAACCTCCTTAGCACGATTCTCATTATACATGTCTCCTATCTTCTTGCTTGTAGCTTTATTATTTTTGGTTCAAAGACCATGCTGTTTTGTCTTTTTGGCTTATTCAATCTTCATGATTGTGGTGGAGGAGGTCAATATTTCTTGCCTTTGTATTTCTACTTGTGTGCTACAAAACTATATCACTTGTCTTCTTCATCTTCTCTTCCTAATAGTTTCTCAGGTAAAATGCTATTGGTGTATGCACATATATCATAGGTTTCTTATTTCTTTCTTACTAATTCCAAAAGATTTAGTTCATATGTTAACATGGGTTTATCTTATTCACAGAAAATTGATGGATGCAAATGATTTAGAGCTCTAGTTTGAAATCAAGCATTGAAATATATTTGGTTATTATTAAGTTTCAAACAACGCTATATTTTTTTGGAGATTTTGTACCTGAAATTGTGGACAACGAATCTCTAACATAATCTCTTTCTCCAGGAGGCCAATAAGCATCCGAAACATAAAAAACATTGTAATGGATCACACCAATGAAATCAAAAGAAGCCTTTAACTTTTTAGATTGCTGTTTGCTGAAAGTAGGCAATCTTGAACCTACAATCTCCTTCATCAGAGAAGGGTAGTCTCCAAACACAATGGGGTCTATGAACCTGTTGAGGACAGAGAAAACATTAGAATGAGTTCTAATTATGCTACATAAACCAGTGTTGACAACTTAAAACACTCACCAACCAAATTGAAAAACAAGTGTTCTTTGAGTTGCAACCAAGTCTTTGGTTGTGTTTGTCATTGGTTCAAACCATGCCATGAAAAGAGCTAGACCAATAAAACCTTTCTGTTTCACCTGCATTTGATAACGTATCATAAGAGCCTATAAGTTGAGCTTAAATTATCTGTGCAAGGGTGAGAAAGATAGGGCATAGAGTTGAATGTGCACATAGGGTAAATAAATGTGAAGTGATTCATATTTCATACAAAGGGGAGGAATATGACAAAAACGTCATTAGCTCATAATTAATCTTTGGAAAATCTTAACATGAAAACTGATGAGTTTGTACCCTAATGTTAACTAAGATTCTGGAAAAGTTTTTGTGCTTTTTACCTCAAACCTTTCTTACATGAATTGTTATCAATCTAAGACTATTGAACACAAATCAATATAAGATTACTGTACAAAAATTTAAGACAATGGAAACAGATAATCAAAGATAGAACACACATGTAACACTAAATAACAAAGAAAGAATATAGTGTATAACACAGTTGAAGAAGATATCCAAACATCCAACACATTCACGCAATACAATAGGAAAAGCCATCTAAAATGTCATTGAGAACAGAGGTATCGACATGAAAATACAATCTAGATGTTAGTTGTGATCCACTCATGAGTTGAGTTCAGTATAATAAATCCTACCTTAGTTCCATCCTCATGCAATGTTAGACTTCTA
>VDFB02031533.1:0-47735 GCA_007258455.2 Sequoia sempervirens | reverse complement strand
ATATTCCACTTGGCAGACCTCCGGACAGGGGCACCGAGCATATTATCGAGTTGGAGGAGGGCGCAAAGCCCATTATGATCACACCCTACAGACATCCGAAACGCCTCAAGGATGAGATAGAGAAAACAATCAGTGAGCTGTTGGCTATGGGACATATCAGACCTAGCAAGTCACCTTTTGCTTCATCGATTGTATTGGTGAAGAAAAAGGATGGATCACTTCGGATGTGTATAGATTACTGCCAGCTCAATAAGAAAACAATCAAGAACAGGTACCCTATACCTCGCATCGATGAGTTGATTGATGAGTTGCACGGTGCTATCTTATTCACGAAGATTGACTTGAGATCCGGGTACCATCAGATTCGGATGAGGGAGCAGGACAGAGAAAACCGCTTTCAGATGCCATTGCGGTCACTTCGAGTTCTTGGTTATGCCTTTCGGTCTAACCAACGCCCCTGCTACCTTTCAAGCTACAATGAACAGGGTCTTCAGTTCTCAGCTACGGAGATATGTGTTGGTCTTCTTCGATGACATTCTGGTGTACAGCAGGTCATGGGAGGAGCATTTAGCTCACTTAGACACAGTTCTGGGTATTTTGGTTGAGGAGTCCTTGTATGCCAAGGAATCCAAGTGTGAGCTAGGCATGGCTGAGTTGTTGTATCTTGGGCACATCATTAGTGCCAAGGGAGTCAGTATGGACCCTGAGAAGCTCCGAGCTATAGTAGAGTGGCCAGTACCAGAGAACCTTACCCAGCTCAGAGGATTCATTGGGTTATGTGCTTTTTACAGGAGATTTGTTATTGGGTTCTCACGTCACGCCGTACCCCTTATTGATTTGACAAAGAAAGGGGCATTTGCTTGGTCACCACAGGCTTAGGAGTGCTTTGACAGGTTTAAGGTGATTATGACTTCATGTCCAGTGTTAGCATTACCAGACTTCACGAAGTCATTTGATTTGTATTGCGATGCCTCAGGAGAGGGCATTGGTGCCGTTTTGATGCAGGAGAGACATCCTATTGCTTTTGAGAGTAGGAAGCTTAGGGGGCCCGAGAGATTTTATAGCATCTATTTCAAGGAGATGTTAGCCATTATGCATGCTTTGGCTAAGTTTAGGCAATACTTGGTGGGCAGCAAATTCAGTGTGCGTATAGATCATAACAGCCTGAAACATTTCCTTGGATAGCGAGACCTAAATGAAAGACAACAAAAGTGGGTCAACAAACTGCAATCATATGATTTGGACATCACCTTTATTAAGGGGAAGCAAAATGTTGTAGCTGACGCATTGTCTCGCAGACCTCAATTAAATCCTATGGCACAAATCTCTGAGGATTGGAGGCACCAGATTATTGCAGAGTATGCTAAGAACCAATGGGCTTCTAGCATAGTTGATGGGACAGAGCAGGATAGTAGGTACACCATTGTGAATGACTTGATCATTTACAAGGGGAAGATTTTTCTGGTTCTTGATTCAGAGTCGAAGGATACAGTTCTGAGAGCCTTTCATGATCTTCCTATGGCGGGCCATCCCAGTTATTTCAAAACATACAAGTTGGTACGGGAACAGTTTACTTGGAAAGGGCTAAAGACTGATGTTCTTCGGTATGTACGGGAGTGTTTTGTTTGCTAGTAGAACAAACAGGAACACACATATCCTGCTGGATTGCTTCAGCCACTTCTGATACCTAACAGGAAGTGGGAATGCTTATCAATGGACTTTATCGCGGGTTTGCTGAAAGCCCAAGGTAAAGATTGTATTTACGTGGTTGTTGATCGGCTAACAAAATATGCACACTTCTTTCCGATTACCACTACATTCACAGCAACGCAGACTGCAGAGCTCTTCTTTAGAGAGGTATTCAGGTTACATGGTTTAGCTCAGACTATAGTCAGCGATAGAGACAGTTGGTTTATGAGCAACTTTTGGTAGGAGTTGTTCAGACTTTGTGGGACCCAACTGACACTTAGTACCAGCTACCATCCACAGACAGGTGGACAGACAAATTGTGAATAAGTGGGTGGAAGGATATTTGCGCAATTATATAGCTGGACAACAGAGAGCTTGGGTGAGGTGGATATACCTCTATGAGTATTGTTATAACTCTACTCACCACATGACTATACAAATGACGCCCTTTATGGCATTGTACGGGTATGAGGCGCCCAACCTTTTGGATTTGGTGTTGAGTGATAGCAGAGTGCCTAGCGTAGGTGATATGATGCAGGATCAGCAGGATATTTTAAGGTCTCTTAGAGACAATATTCAGCGGGCACAGAATCAACAAAAGCAGTATGTTGATCAGAAAAGGATTGAGCGTTATTTTGCAGTAGGAGACATGGTGTATCTCATGTTACAGCCGTACTGTCAGTCCACTTTGCGGAAGAGTGGTGCAGAGAAGATGAAACCTCGTTACTATGGCCATTTTGAGTCATCAGACAAGTGGGCGAGGTTGCATATGAGTTGGATTTACCGGCGGATAGCAGGGTTCACCACGTGTTTCACGTTTCTCGCCTGAAGAAGGTGTTGGGTCAGCATGTGATTCCCTCTCCAGTACTGCCACCCCTTGATGACGAGGGGAAGTTGATATTAGTGCCTGAGGCCATCCTCGATGTTAGAGAGAGACATTTGCGGAGGCGGGTCGTTAGAGAGTATTTGATTAAGTGGAGAGACTTGCCGATTGAGGATGCTACATGGGAGTGAGAGGAGATTTTACAGCATCCAAATCTGAGATTGCTTGAGGACAAGCAATTTCAGGGAGGGCGGACTGTAATGCCCCCTTCCTAGGAAGTGCAGTTGATTAAGGGGTTAGCCTATCATTCAGATCCTCGTAGGCTGACATATGTGTTTAGAGGGTCACTTGAGGCAGTTATCCAGCATTTGGGAACATTACTCCAGCAGTTGATTTAGGTTTGGGCCTTGGTAGGCACTTACAGAGTAATTTTTAGATACTTACTATTTATAGTAAGTCAGGCAGACAGGGGTTACTATTTCTGGCCAGGCACCTGATTCAGTTGGTCAGCTCAGTTTCGACCCAGTTTGATGAATTGATGAGCAAACGGTGATTATTGAGGCAGTTGATAATTATTAAAAGTTTATTAATTTGACTTTATAATATAAAGTCACTTTAATGAAAAATTAAAGTAATTATTTAATGGCAAATTATAAAGTATTAATACTTTATAATAAAGAGGTAGATAATATTAAATGAGTATTTTATTACTCATCAAAAAGGGACGCCATTATTTAATTATTTTGCCTAAGTCAACAAAGGGCGATTTAATTAATATTTTAAATGCTCATCAATTGCTTTTTTTAGAAGGGGTCGACTTATTGAGAAGAGTTATATATTTCACAAAGACAAATCGAACTCATTCATTCATGATTATTCTAATTTGTCTATTTTTCTCTCTGAGAGCATTGGGGTTTGTGAGACAAGGGTTTTTGCAAATCATTTGGTTTTGGAGAACGTTCCCTCTTTAGAATTAGACATACTGAGGCTATGAAATACCAGTTGAAGATTGTTAGTAGAGTGGCTTCACACAGGAGTCATTACAGAGTTTATTGGTGAAGTTTTTATTCAGAGATTGGATCGATTTAGCTCCAGCAGTGAATCTTTTCATTGACAGTGATTTACCCAACATCTGGCACAATATTCAAGATGGTACGAATTTCTTAAATGCTGGTTTGGACGTACTTTTTTAGAGCAGCAAGGGCCGCACTTCTCCTGCATGTTGAGACGCCTTGTCTTTTTGCCTTCTGCTTTCATCATTTGTGACGCCTAGGGTTTCTGGAGCATATGCATTGATTTCTGCGTCAGAAGATTGCTTATTTCATTCAGCTGTACCATTTCAGGCTCCTTTCCAGGGGACTGCAAACTTATTCAGGCTCCTTAATAAATAGCGTTCCTTTTTATTGTATGTTTGAATCTCGTAGTTGTCAATGTTCTGAAAGATCAATATATCGCCCATCTTCAGTTTCCAGCTTGTATTTTGTCATATTTAGTCTTCTGGCATTTTATTATATTTTTCCAAGCATTTGCTTGCAAAATTGCAATTTCTCTTTATTTGCAAAAAATCCTCAAAAAAGTCAAAAAACAACAAAACAAACAAAATATTGCATTCACCGTCAGAAGTTTGGGTTGAGAGACACCTGGTCTCTTACATAATGTTTCAGAGATGGCCTAAATAAATTTGTCAGCATCATTCTAACTAATAAATTTGGTACTAGAGATCCTTGTGTTTCCTTGAGTGGCACCATTGAAATATAGCTTGAGTCTCCCCACTTGGGGGTGGGAACTATTTGGTCTTCACCCTCACTTTTTGACGTGCGAATAAACTCGCGACCCCCATGAATGAGGGGAATCCCTAGATTATTCCATTTTTCATTAACATCATGATCTTTACACTTTGTGTGACAAAGAGATCTTTAGTTGGCACCCTTGATTTTGGACATGATTACCTTGTAGATTTCAACCTCAATCTTCTTTGTCACTTCCTCCACCACAAGTTCCTATTCATTAAAGATTTTTTTGTTTTGTTCTTCCATATTTTCCAAATCACCATGGTAGGGACATATTGTCCACATGCTCACCCAAAACAAGCTATGATTCATTCTTGGTTAACTCTTGAAGCTCTCTATTAGGTCATTTGGAAATGCATTGATCCAACCCAAACACTCATTGAGCCAACGGTAACATTCACTTGCAAATTTGTAGTTGTGAGGAAGATGATATACAAATTCCTGTGCTTTCTTACACATGATTCTTTAGGATGGGTCGTCGATTCCAATGATTGGCGACCTTTACCTTGTGACAATTCTTTTGTGCAATGCAATCCAAGTAAGGCACTAGCTTTAGGAAGACATAAATGGTTTCAATGAAGATCCGATCATGCCTTATTGCTTTTGATCATACTGAGAAGCCTATATCCTAATTTTATTGAATAATTCCTCGATCCCACCCAAATGGTTTAACACTCTTTTAAGGAAACAAATACCTTTCATTTACTAAGTTTTGCACCTAGTTTCCTTATGTGTGATCGATGGACTTGTGCCTTCAAAGCTTTTCCATCCCCACTCATTGGTATGCTTCATCACAATTTCCATATAATCAATAACTTTGGTTCCCAATGTGATTGACAATGATTCTTTGCATTCAACCAATTTTGGTAAGTTCTCTAGAGTGGGATAACCATTCAAAGGGTCATCCCAAAACTTTGCACTCCCATTGTTTATGAGCCAAGAGAGGTGCTTCATAATTAAGCCTTTGTTTTGGAGCATAAAATTCCATATGTGTGAATTGTTTGAAGGATCGAAAATCGAGAAAATCTTGCAAGGTTCATTGAAATCTAGATGTTCTCTTTGTAAAATTTGACTCCACCTTGCTTTAGGTGATTTAAGCCATAGTTGGAAAACTCGGACTCGGCAAAAACTCGCTAGCCCCAAAAAGCTCGGCTCAGCAAAAACTGGAGAAAAACTTGTCCAAAACTTAATAAAACCTCGACAAAACCTCAACAACTTAAAAAATTGCTTAAATTTTTTTAGACACATTTTTTATGCAAAATTCAATGACAAGATGAATCTAATGAGTCCATAAATGAGTATAAAAGTGTTTTCTATTAAATTTGATTGATTTTAGTGCAAATTGATTACAAAATTCTCATGGAGAATCTTGATGGCCGAAAGCTTGATAGTCTTATACAAATTACAATAGATAGCTGAAAATGAAAATCGTAAAACTAAAAGTAAATACTAAATACAACATTTTACACCCTCCTCTTCCCTAATCTACTAAAAGCTAGGGAAGAGGTAGATGCTCTAGTCCTGCGAATAGGTTGTGGCTCTTCGGTTGGCATGGAAGGTAGTGGTTGAGGCTCAACCTCCATCTTGAAAGTAGCTGGAAATGACTCCTCATCTTCATGAATGTCATCCAACCCTACATCTCCTGCTGAACCCACATCCTCCATTGTCTATCTCTCAATCAAGAATCTTGTCCTTAGTAAACAATGGAGGCTGCTCATCCTGCCCTGTCCAATCATTGTAAAGATCCATCTCATCCGAATCAATAAGATCCTGTGATTTGTCCTCTACCTTTTTTGTGCATAACCGAAGGTTGTATTGCACAAAGACAAGGTCATTGAGGTGTTTTTGAGCTAATTTGTTCCTTTTTTTCGTGTGAATGGCCTCAAACAAGCTCCAATTGCACTCTTAGCTAGATGCACTACAAGGCTGACATAGTATGCGGAGGGCAATTCTTTGGAGATTTTTGGTATTTCCACCCCAACTTTTCCACTAAGCCTTTTTAAAATAAAATATTGAAGAGATAGAAAACAAAGTCAAAACACATTTTATTAAATTATAAGATGCATGTGAAATAAATACTCCAAATTTTATACTTGGTGTTTGAATGGTTCTTCCTCGAATAGCTAGATTTGAAGAAAAGATCCTACCCCTTCCTTCCCTAAAATTTTCCAACTCTTGGACAACGAGGTATGTCACCTCAACTTGGGGTGCCATCCTTTCAATGCATGTCATGAGCCCCTCCATAACCTCTCCATTAGGATTGAAGAAGGTGCCTGAGAAGGAAAAACTAGGGTTGAGGAAATACCCTATTGCATGGATGGGTTGGTGGAGTTGATTGTTCCACCTTCTATAAACAATCTCCCATATGGGATCAAATTTGAGGTTGTTCCCCATATAATAATTTTTGATAGCCTCTTTGGCCCTATCCATGGCCTCATAAATATATCCAATTGGGTTTCGATCCCCCTCTACCAAGCGGAGAACTCTAACCAGGGGCTCCAACACTTGCATTACAAATATGAAAAGATTAAAGTTACAAATTTATAATGAAAGACTTAAATTAAAAAAAAATATTCAACTTGAACTGAAATTCAAAGTTTTGAAGTTACCTTAATGATCTCTGTAGCTCTTTGTGCAAATAGGTTGTCGAAGACTATTCTTGCAACCCTCTCTCCTTCAGGCTTCCTTATTCGAGTCTAGCCATGCTTGACTCACAAAATTTGTTTTAAAGTAGTCAAAGAACCCATAATGCTTTGCAACGTTAGGAAAACCGTTGCAAACCTTGTGTCACTCGATCTCACCAATTCTTTCCCTTGCATATGATCTCTCATAAAACTACGAACCCAAGGGTGATTGTAGATAGCTTTTGTGATGCTCCTTGCATCATCTAAGTTTGGTGTCACCCAATCATGTTTGCCTATGTCCTCCAAAAGAAGGTCAAGACAATGTGCCGCACAAGGTGACCAAAAAAGTGTAGGATGTCTATCCTCAAGCAATCTTCCAACCGCCACATAGGTTGCTGCATTATCTGTGATTATTTGTACCACATTATCTATCCCCACCTTCATGACAACTTCCTCCAACAATGTAGACAATGTTTCTACATTTTTGATTTTGTTGGAGGCATCCACCGATTTCAAAAACACTTGACCTTTTGAAGCAACCAAAAAATTAAGGATGGTGCAGTTTTTCCCATCTGTACAACCATTTGAAAGAATAGTGCAGCCATATTTCTTGCATTCTTTCTTTTGGTCTTCCACTACTTGCACTACCCTTTCGGTTGCATTTGTGAGGAACCTACAAGTACAAAATTCTATTTTTTAAACAAAAAATAGCTTAAATTCAACTTAAAATAATTTAAATTAAAGAACATAAACTTAGAATAAAATTTAAATTGACTAATCTCCCACTCAAGTCTCTTTGAGAAGGTGCTTTGTGGCCTTTTCTTGCAACTATCAATGCGGTAACCAAATTGTCCCAATAAAGACTGTCGACATGTTCATGCACCTCCCTATTTTCCCCTATAGCCTCCAATGATGGCTATGCTCCTGGTGTGTTTCTTGGCACAAAAAAACTATGTGGTGTGTGTGAAGATGTAGGCAGGGACACTCTACTTGAAGTAGAGGAAGCAGAGGGCTTGAAGACTGATGTGCCACGAATGTGTGGACCACAAAGAGAGGCCACAATGTTAGGACTTGCCTCCTCATTTGATTAAGACTCTACTTGCCAATGACCGTGACTACCAGCTATGCTTGCTATTATGGCTGTCCTTGTCCTCTCCCTTTGCAATTTTTTTCTCTTCAGTAGCTGCAAGTAGGACATTCATCTCTCTTCTTATCTTTTTTGTGGCCGTAGGACAAGGCTTGGCATCATGATGAGTAATGCCTGCAAGATGGTATTTGAGGCGATTTATGCCTCCATGATGTACCTTATGACATTTAATGCAAACAACTAATGTAGGTGTTAGTCCCTGCACGACATGTTTCCATGTAGGGTCTCTAGCTCTTGTAGGACGATAGCCTGAAAACTATGGTGGCACGGGCACCAATGGGGCGGAGCTTGAGGCTGAACCTGAACCAGAAGCAACTCTATTTGCCATTTTATTGCGTATTTGACCTACACATACAAAAAGAAAGTACAAAATATTAAATTTTTAATACAAAAAAAAAACTTAAATTATACATAAATCATTAAAAATCTACCTAAATTTGATTTAAATCGATATAAATGTGTTTAAATCAGTAAAATAACCTAGGCATGAAAAAATAGTGAAAATAATGAAAAAAAAAAAAAAAACAACAAAAATTTGTTATGAATCTTGTTTTTTGGAATTTAAATGCAAACATCCTACTTTTTGGTATATGTAGATTTTTTTTTCAATTTAGATGCAATATTTTGCAGCAAGAAAGAAGCAAAATGATTGAAACAAAAATAAAAATGAAAAACCAAAAACCTACTTGCGCTTCGAATTTGCCTTCGAAATTCGCAAAAAATCCCTTTAGATCTTCTCTCCTTGATGGAAAAATGCTGGAAATGGTTTTTTTCTTACTGGGAAGTGTTTTTGTGCTCTACAAATGAAGTTTGGAATGCTTTTTTTTGGTGAAATGAACTTTTCTGACGTGGGGGTCTAATATGTGTAGTCGCGACAAGTTTTTTCCACGAACTCATTGAGTTTATAGTGAAAACTCACCAAAAACTCGAGAGTAAACATGGCAAAAACTTGCCAGCCAAAAAAACTCGCCAAAAACTTGGCGAGTCTACCAACCATGATTTAAACCATAGTTTGAAGAATCAGACACGATAGCCCAAAATTTTGACTCGGACTCTTGACTCGGCAAAAAAAAAAAAACCTTATAATTACACAAAAAAGAAAAAGAAATTAATGCATTTAGAGAACATAAAAGTTTAATTAGGCTATCCATTTGTCATAATTCAAACATTATACATGCCATGTGATTCTCAAACTCTCAAAATTTGAAATTTCATAGTATTAAATGTATAACAACATTATAAATTCATAATTGTTTACATATGGTGATTTGTCAAAATGAAAAAAACAACAAAATACAATCTACATCTTCCTCTTTCCCCTTCTAGGGTAAATTTTTTAGGCCTTGAACTAGAAGGTAAGTTAGTATCAAAATGATGATAAATTGTTTCTTCAAAAGTGTCTTCGTTTTCCTCCAATGCATCCAATTTCGCAACTTCTGTTGCTCCTCTCTCCAATTCTGCAAGATCTTCATTAGTAAGGAGGACATCATCTTGTTCATCAACAGTCCATTCACCATAAGGATTTGTAATGTCCCCTTTTTTGTGAGCATCAAAGTTTTCAGGATTAGCCTATCATCTGACCCTTGTAGGCTAGTGTTGTGGATTAGAGGGTCCAGTTTGGGCGTTAATGAGCTCTTCAGGTGACGGTTTGCAGTGTTTCGTTCTCCAGATCCTTGGCATTTTCGGAGGCGATGTTATTCAGAGGTTTCTGCCTCCGTTTTGATGCACTTACTATTTATAGTAAGTTAAGTGCTAGAGGCCAGCCTTACTATTTTTGGTAAGGCACCTAAATGAGCAGTGGTTTCAGTAAATTACCTCCTGGTGCTGTCAGTTTCAATAAGCGATGATTATTTTTGGAGTTATGACGTTTTAATTATTAATAAAGTAATACTTTATTAATAATTAATTATAAAGTGATTATATTAATGATATAAGTTGACTTTATTAAAGGAGGGGTCATTAATGTTATAAAATCAAATTATAAAAGTGGCCTTTTGAGTGCCCATTTAATGAAATATAATAAAGTCACTTTAAAAAGTAAATGATTAATGTATTTTAATATTTTTAAAGCACATTGGGAGTCATGCTTTTTTTTCATGGAGGTATAAAAAAGCATCAAAAGCAAATGAAACATTATCATTGATGAATTTTTTAATCACTTGGCTTGGTTGCTTGCCGTTGAAGGAAAAACCAGGGGTTTTTCTGCAATTTTGATCTTTGCGAGCATAGCTTCTCTTGGGTTTGAGCTTTTTGAGGGTGTGAAAGATCATCTGAGGTTTGCAGTTATTGGAGGCTTTAAATTTGAAGTCTCATTGTGCTTCATTGGAGAGAATTTCAAAAGTTTATTTAAGAGTTTGAAGATTAATAAATGGCAGATCAGAAGTTTGAAGATTGTCATTGAAGAACATATTTTATTTGCTGGCTGTGCCTTCTCTCTTGGCATGTGGTAGTCATATTGAGCAGATTTGAGGAGTTTACCTTAAGAAGAATTCAAGGGTTTGAGTAGGGGGTTTCAGATTATCAGCAAACACTCAATAGCAGATCCAGAACAAGTATTGCTGATTATTCATTTCCAATTAAACTCATTCCAAGAAGCTGTACTATTTATTCTTGCTGGGGTGTACAGTCTTCAAGGCATGGCATTTGAATCTCTAGGGTGAAACGCCTATATTTTTTGCCATATCTTTCTTGCATTTGGGGCGGCTAAGTCTCATTTACCAATCAGCAGCAATAATAAGGTGGAGAAATCTGTTGTTAATTCTTGGCGTTCATCAATGAGGGTTTTACCTTTTGCTGTAGTAATTTCCAGAATTGCTGATTTACATTCTTAGACCTGCTCATATTAAGTTCCAGATTTGTATTCATTCGCCATGGACTCTGGGTATGAGTGTATTGCATTTTCAAAGGAATAAAGGTTTAATTTGAATATCTATAATGTATTTACAAAACAATGTTTAAGATCAGATTTGTAAGTTGATGCTTTAATTTGTGTATATCTACGCTTGCAATTATAAGTGTTTCATTTATTCCCTGGCAATACATCATTGAAAACCAAAACAAGTAAAACCTTGAAAAACAATCAATCAAACAAGGCAGAAATTTTAGTTTGCAAGTGTCCACTTGGGGTGGGACACTACAGGATCAGTCTCATCCAAGTAGATGGAATCATGTGAAATTCCCTCCACCTTTCTAGTTTGAAGGTGAAGATTGTATTGAATGAAGACAAGATCATTGAGGTGGTCTTGGGTCAACTTGTTTCTCTTCTTCGTGTGAATGCTCTCAAATAGGCTCCAATTGCATTCACACCCATAAATCTACAATTTTTTTTTTTTTTTTTTTAATATAAGTAAAAAATATAAGAATGAAGTTTCTAATTGCTACTTGCATGTAATATCCCTTGCAGACTTTGGCCTTAACTTGCTGAATCTAAACTTAAGGAATATGGCCAGGTTCACCAAAATGAGAACAAAGATTTTAATAACTATGAGCCCTCTAACACGTCTAGGGTTTTTCACCCTAAAGGAAGAGAGATAGACTAAAATGGCAATGTTCACACTTAAAATGTCCCGATACGATACCACAATAGTATTCCTTGCAATATCTGACCTTAGTTTACTGATTTAGGCCTCAAGGAATATTGTCAAACACTTCTCATACAACCTCTAAACTTGCTGTTTGGGTTTTCAGTTTGTTTATGCTTGCTTGGAATGAAGACAAAGATATTTTGAATGCTTTCCAAACCATGCAAAATCAACAGCAGCTGAAGTAGTGATGAAATACAATATGTTTTGGTATTTTTGATGCATATAGATGATTGAAACTACTTGCAATGTGCAGCTACAACAACTAGGAATTATGACAAACACTTTGGATGCAACCTAAGATGGCATATGTGCAACCATAACCAAGTGACATTAACACAAACACTTGGTATGCAAACTAATAATAATATTTATGCCAAAATGAGAACCTACAGCCAAATGACAATTTGTCAAACACTTGGCAAACATACTTCAATGTATTCAAGTCTGAAAACTGAATATTGCTGATATGAAAGTCTGATTACAATTTCAATTTGCAAAGATGATACAATGACTGAATTTCAACTACCAAAAGACTTCAACAAGTGCTCTCATGGCTTCCAACAACTTCAGACTTTTGTACTCAGATAATTATGCAATACAAGTTCAAATAACATCAAAGAACCGGATTTTTGAAGTGCGAATGATCAACAAAATGAATGAAGAAGGCCTCTGTTTTTTTTTGGAATTTTTGAAGCCTTCCAAGCATGAAATCGCCCCTCCTTGGTGAAGCCGCCCTACCCTTGCTTGACAATATTTTAGATAAATAAATGCAGCAATAAAACTAAACTTCTTAGCCCTTGAAATGATCGGTAGGACTGAAGGATCAAAATGCAACAATGCCTAGAACCATAGGATGCTTCAATGATGAGATATGAGCAAAAATATCATGCCAATGGCGCCCTTTCTGCTGTGTATCAGACTTCAGAAATAAATAACAACCACCTGGAAACACCTCCAATTTGTTCCTAAAATGATCTCCAAGCAACCACGGAGAGTTTGAGCCAATGCCCACAAAATTTGGATGCAAGGATGTGCCAATATAAACCAAATCTGAGTATGAGTATGCAGATTGAAACCCTCCAATGACTGAAAATAAGCTCTAATGAAAAATCTGTAAATCCTCCAATGTAGCACAAGTTGGACTTTTGAAATATAGCCCACTCAAGTAACAATAATTCAGCTGATATTTCACAACCTCAAAATTGGATAACCAATGAGAGTTTTCGTTCCCAATAGTTGGAAATGGCAAAAAACCTAGATGGCTCCCTCACCAAACAATAACATCAAGCAAATATCAATTCCTGGATTATTAGAAGCTTGGTTAACCCTCTCCTTATACTTTTTCTCCAAGTACATCTAGAAGCTTCTCAAATAATAATATAATATTTGCACTTTACAAATATTAAAATATGACTTTATAATATAAAGTGCAAATATAACATTATAACATAATATTAAAATAATAATTATTATTAAAGTTACCTTTAATAATAATTAAACATTATATCTCAATAAAACTCCTTATTTCTCCAATTCAACTCAATTCAGGAAAAAGGAAACCATCAACTGATTAGATATTTGCTGCAAAGGACCCCCCCTAACCATGCTCATTAGCCTACGAGGGTCAGGAATAGGCTAAAACATCCCGAAGCAACGCCAGTTTAAAATGGGGACATTACACTACAGTATTGAGCTAAAAATTAAAAGATTTTTTTGTACTTGGTTGTTCTTTTTCTCTCCTTTGAATTGCTTGAGTTGAGTAAAAGAGTCTCCCCTACGTAGCCTTGTAAACCTTGAATAGATAAATGAAATATAGAAAGTTAATTGTTATGTAAGTAAAATGAATGTTTCTAGAGAGTCGAGATTACCAAATTCATAAATAAGATATAGTAAATCTCACTTCCAACTCATTAAGAACTTTGTCTCTCATCCCAACATTTGGCAACATCTTATCAATGCATGAAAAACACCTTTCATGACCTCCTCATTAGGTATAAATGTATTAGATAAATAGAACTTTGGGTTCAAGTAGTAGGCCAAGACATGTATTAGTTGGTGGAGTTGATTTGTCCATCTGCGATCAATGATGTGCCAAATGATCTCATGTATATTTTTGTTTCCACCATAGTAATACAAAATGGCCTCTTGGGCCTTATCCATGGCCTCATAAAGGAAACCCATTGGCATCCTATCGCCATCCACCATACAAAGAAGCTTGACCAAAGGTTTTGTCACCTAAAAAAAATGAAAACTAAAAAAAATTGAAAACGAATTTGAAATTATTACAAAATTAACCCCTAATAAAAATCTAGGAAATAGAAAATTTTGTATAAATTTCATGTATTTGTTACTTTCTCTGATTAACTCTCCATTTTTGATGAAGAAGTCATAAAAATATGTTCTCGTGGTCTTTTCCCCTTCAATGTTTTTGGAAAATGGAGAGACCAGCCAAGCATCAAACACAAAGATTTTCTTGGGATGAGGAATTGCAGAAGAATGTTTTGCATAGTGAGGAAGTGGCTAGCAAATCGTGTCACTCCATGTTGCACAAGCTCCTTGCCATTTGTCTGCTTTCTTATCAAAGAAATGACCCAAGTCTCATTATCAAATGCAAGGAGGAGTTAGATTTTGAATTTGAGATGAAGGATCTTGGATACATGCATTACTTCCTTGGTTTAGAAGTATGGCAGATGCCTAATGAGATCATTCTGAGTCAAGGGAAGTATACAATAGACATCTTGAAGAGATTTGGTATGATGGATTGCAAATCCATGTCTACATCGATGGAAACCAATTTGAAAAAGTTAAAGGAGTCTGCAGCTAGTTTAGATTTGGTGGATCCTACTATGTATAGGCAGTTGATTGGATCGTTGTTTAAATTAGCTCTGGATAAGGTTGAAAGCGGACAACTATACCACAGATAAATTACTCTTTGATGGGAAGCTCCCTCTTGCTGATGGTGTTTGAAAGAAAGTAAACTAAAACTAAGTTGCCTATCTTTTTGGATCAACTTAGAGCACAAGGTTTTTTAAACACAAACGCCGCAGCTGAGATTTTCTGATAAGAAGTTCAACTACGACTAACTTAGACTAAAGACGTTCCTAACCTCTCAAGTAATAGCAGAGCAAGAGAAGTTAGAAATTAACAAGGTAGATTTTCTGACAAAAATACTTTAACAATCTCTCTCTCAACAAACACCTACACACTTCACTGTAAGCTGAAATAAAGATCATGAAAGCATAACATAGATAATGGAAATCTGAGGTTTTAGACCAAGGCAAAAGGAAACAGTTTACTCAAATCTCAAAACAAAACTCCCTTCTAACATACTTGAATAAGGTAGCTAAGAGGCACAACATTTAACACAATAGAAAACAGCAATCTCACTAACTCCTTGACTGGCTAAAGAAACAACATTTCTTTATCAACACAACTGAACTGAAACTGAATAACAAATAGAAGGCAAAATAGGCTCAGCGTTTTGTTATCACAATAACCGTTAAAAAAAATAAATGAGCAAAGGCTCTTATTTATAGAGAAGCAGAGGAGTAGGGAACCCTAAAATCTCCTTGCTTTCACAATCTAGGGCTTGCTCAGCAAGCAAACTTTATTACTAAATCTAGAAACAAGATAACAACTAAAACCCTAAAAAGCAGAAAAAGCGGGAAACGCCAACTATTACATCTTATCTTCTTTCTATCCTCAAAGAATGGATAAGGATGATTCCAAGAATAGAAAGAAAGCGGGAAAGAAAGCTTCTAGAAGAAAGCTGCTTTAAAGCTCGATCACATCCGCTAGGAAGTCTGAGATTGTGTCCCGGTTCGGTGCGTCTATACCATCAACAGCAAAACACCGCTTTTCAAGAATATCTTCGGCATCTTCAATAGATCTTAGGAAATCTTCAATCTCATTGGCCGCTTTATTGAACTTTGCTGACATCACTGAAATATGACCTATCCTTCCGCCAACTGGGCTGCAACTTTGAACAACGTTCTGGAACTGATTTGCACCTCCTCAAGCCCGACATAAGAACCATCTTCAAGACTGTACTGAGAGGGGATCTCTATGACAAATTCCTTTGATAAGGAAACTGTACCTGCACCATGGGTGTTGGTCTTGGTCTCCTCTCATAGGTTTAACTTTGACATAGCGCTCTCTCAAGCGAAGTTTGTCTTCCTATGCTCCATGAGCGCAGGCATGTCTAAATCAGCAATGATAATCTCATACTAGGTTTCTTTGGCTGGCCAAATCCTTGGGTTGCTTTGGCCAGAAGTTTACTGAGCATTCTCTCTCCAGCTGGAACATCAGGCCAAGATCTCCTTTCACCGGCAATGACTCTCGATCCTCACAGATCTGCCCACATATGACCAGCTGTGGCAGTGGTCAGGCGGGTGTCCCTCCTAGACACAGGGCCCAGCCATTTGGGTTACTGTGAGAAGACAAACAAGGTTAGAAATAAAAAGCTTAAGCTGCTGATTTTCGGCCTTGAGGGCTGCCTTGTCTTCTCCATCTTTAAGCACTCTTTCATGTAGGTTTTCGGATACAACTTTGAAGAGACTCAAATCTGCATGTCTGGTATTTCTACCAAGATTAGCCTTGACCATTACAAAATCATCCATGTTCACCTCATCTCTATTCTTATCTTCTGGAGGCACAACAGTCTCTACAACAATCTCGTTATCAGGATTCCTATCAAAGTGAACTTGCTTCTTTGCCTTCTTCTTAGGAGGTTCCTGATAAATATTATCGAGATCATCAACACTCACTTGATATGAAGGCCTTCTCCTAACCCTTCCTAAGGAGGTCTCAAGCCAAGACACCGTAGTATCTTTACTAACTTCCTCAGGAGGTACTGCTGCGATCTCTTCATCATCTTCGATATCAAGATCAATGTGAATTGGTGACGAACCCGTCAAAGGTACAGGAACATGTGTTGAAGGTGGCTCCTCTGCTTCATTCTGAGGTATGGGCTCGTCAAGAGGAACTTCTGAATCAACTGTAGGCTGTTCCTGTATGACTATGCCTGAGAAATCCATCCTTCTTCTTACATTTTTATTTGATCTACATCCTTTGACGCCATCTTGAGACTGACTTTTACCCTTTCCTTTTGACTGTGCTGTAGAAGAAGAGGGAATTATCCTTGGCGGCTCTGCTACTGGAATAGAGTTCTTCCTTTTAAGCACTAAGAAAACCTTACTATACTCAATGACTTGTCTTGTTCTGTCTTCAACTGAAAGAGATTCCTTGTTTGCCCAATTAACTTGTGGAAGAGGCTGATCCTCGATTCTTTTCTGAGTGTACATCGGTAGAAGAACATCTTCATCATCATCAGAGAGCCCTTCTATATCTTCATTTAAGCAATCTTTCATCTGATGGAGAGTTAACCTGCTGTAGTTACGCCTTCGCACTTCAAACTCATCTGCACAGTTAGCCCAAAAATCTTCAAGTGCGGGTATATGATTGTAATTCTTCTCCAACCGGCCAGCGTAGACACCATGAGGATCAAATGACCGCCTCTCACTGTAGGGTTTGAGACCGAATTTATCTAATTCTTCTCCAATTGTCCTGGCATCTGCAGCAGTCCTGCATGTATAAATACCCAACCCTAATGGAAAGTGAAGAGAGGGTTTCTTTCTATTTCTCAAGACTGTGTGGACACCATGAGCTTGCCTCAAGAATTCCATGAAGATAACCTCATCTGACGGATACCTTGGCAACATGAGCGGGGCACCTGAATAACCATAAACCCTGAGATAGGTAAAGGTAGGAAACTGTATAAACCAATCTGCCCATTCCGCCATTGCTGCCCTAGCAACTGAAGAGATGCGGACGTGCAATTCATTGTCTAAGTCACGCCCCGTGTACATCAAGAATGCCTCGTTCACCCTTTTGTAGTGGTGCAACGACTTTGTGAACTCCAGCTGAGGATAATAATTATATATGTGTTGAACGCTCAATGACCCCTCGGTGTTCAATCCTCTGAATTGACCTTGATAGGCCACCAGGTAGACTAGATATGACACCATGTGGAATACATGAAACTGGAAATATTCTGTTATTTGTTGATGTAGGCAGTCACTAATCAAAGTAGGCTAGTCATAAAACTCTGTTTTCTTCATAATGTGAGTTATGGCATAAAACATCCAAGGTTGGAACTTGGTGGCATCCTCAGAACCAGTGACACTGTTGAGCAAAGTGATGATGATGGCAACCTCGTCCTTGAACTCCCCTCGTCCAACATTCTTGGGCAATGTCTTATGTTTTTCTTTCATCCATCTCTGGGCAATCTTCTTGCTGTATTTGTCCTTATGCATATTCCACATCTTTTCACACTCATCCCTCGAAAGAGTTACACTTTCAGGCCACGGGGGAATGGAAAAACACTTTTCAACCATATCAGGCTTTAGACTGCAAATCAACCTACCATCTGCTGATTGGATCTCCCTAGTAGCCGGGTTGTAATGCTTAATGCAAGCGATTACAAACTCAAGGCTCTGAACTGATATAGGAATGAAGCGGCGGTCGAGAAGTCCGGAATGACCCGGAGTTCTGATTGAGCGTTACGCTCTCTCGATAGATGAAGATCGAATCTGAAGCGACATGATGCAAGTCTGTCTCGGTACATTTTGATGTAATTGTGAAAAGTGCTGATTCGACTTGAAAACATTAGATGTACTCCATTTCGGAAAACTTGAAGAATGGTATAAACTAAATACTGGTTGGACAAGTCTTGAACAATTTCTATTTTAGAATGCTGATTTTTATTGTTAGCTAGCGGGCCGAATTTTTGAGATTTTCTGAGATATGGGTTTTGTTAGGAATGACGATACAAAGAACCCAACCCAGATCGTCCAGTTTTGAAAATCTTAATTTTAGTGAAAAAGCGGCAAACCCTAGACTATTGATTTTTTTTCCCAGAAAAAGCTGGCATACGGGTTTTGTTCGGAATATAGATTAGAAATGGACCCGATTGATTGGATTTACCAAAACTCTGACGTTTGATTGAAAAAGCAGCCAACCCTAGGTTTGGAAAAGGCTGATGGGTTTTCTTGATGATTGGGAGCCGGATGGTTGAATTTTGAATGCCTTTGGGGTTTTCAGCGACATGCAAGATGGCCTTGCTGCAACTTGATGAAGTTCTTGAAAATTCTTGAAGATAGGCAAAGGCCAGATAGTGAAAAATTGAAAGCCTTGACATACGCTTGAAAAAACTGATCTTACGGACAAAAAAAACTTCGAAAAAGCAAGGGTTTATGCTTGCTGGTCTGAAAATCTGATGTAAAACCAGCAACTATGAATTCTTTAATCACAAAAAATTTTCAAACTTGCTGCTCCAACTTTCTCCTCTGGATGCTACCTGCAAAAATAATGAAAAATACATTGAAAAGAAGAGTTAAATAGACTTAGGTTTTGATTTTAGGTTTTGCTTTTTTCTGCTTTTATTTCAAAACCCTAAATCTCATCTTCTCAACTTGGACGCCATCTTCTTCTCAAGCAAATTTTGAAATTTTGAAAATCTTCAAAAATCTTCTAAGGCATGAAGGTTTGGGCGCCTTTCTCCAAGAGGGGCGCTCAACTTCATCAGTGTTAGTCAAAATTCTCACTTTTTCAACTTTTCTCAATTTCAACATGCCACTTCGCCACTGATTTCTCGTTGATTGGTGTACCCGACAGGCGAGCTGAGTGGTTCACTGCGGAGCCGGACTGATTCTGAAGAAGATGTTCTGGAGGCACCTCCTGCTAAAAACTTGATTTCGGCCTCCGAATTCATGGGAGGCTTTTCCTTCTAGGGGCGCCCAACTTCTCCAGTGTTAGCCATTTTTCTGATTTCCAAGTTCTTCATTAACTTCTCTTCGACAGATGATCTTGTCAAATTTTGAGCTTCGGACGTCGGATTGCTGAATGTTTGTGCTCATCGCGAAGCTGACTGAAAATGAAAAGGGGTCTTCTGGAGACACTTTTGCCAAAAAGTGAACTTTCACCCTTCAAAAGGTTGGGCGCCTATCTTGACTGGGGGCGCCCAGTTTACTAACACTTAGTTTATTTTTTGACTTTTTCACTCTTGCTTTGAATTTCTCTTTTCACCTCTCGTCGGACCCTCTGTTCAGCCTTTTGAATCTGACGACTGCGAGCTCCGTTTGTCGTGCTGAATAGCTCACTGCAAAGCCAGTTGAATTCTGAAGACATCCCGTTATAGCTTCGACTGCAAATTCCTCTGTTTGCACCCTTGAAAAGTTGGGCGCCTTTCTCTTCTTAGGGCGCCCAGTTTCTCCAGACTTAGAAAAAATTCATAATTTATTCAACTTCAAGTTTCAGATTTTCACTTTATACCTTCTACTTTGACTTGAATTTGCCGGAGACTGGATCATCAGATGCTCTGATGGGGATATCCATCGCGAAGCTGACCGAAAACTGAGCAACTTCCATTGGAGACCGTAACCCTAATTTCTTCATCTGGTGCCCTAAAAAGGTGGGCGCCTTTCTTCAACTGGGCGCCCAAACTTAGCAGACTTAGAAAATTTTCATGACTTTTCACTTTTCTTCCTCGATCCTCGTGCATGTTCATCATTTCACTTTCTGCTGGAAGTTTTGAATGCTAAAATTAACGCCTGGCAGTCGGATGACCTCCATTGATGACCTCGGAACTCGGATATAGCCACGAAAAATTTGAATAGACCAGTGGGGCAAAGCTGATTATTTAAGATTAAATTTTGCACCCATTTGTCACAAGACACATTTGAGCCAATCAAAATCGATTCGGACCTGTCGGACCAACTTTCTATTTTAGAAATTTTTCTATTTTAGAAAATTTTGCGATTATCCGTTCGAAAGAAACCAAAAAACGAAACTTTACTATTTTGGGAAAATTTTAAAAATAGCGGTTTCCTAAAATTTAGGGATGAAAACTGAGATCACGGGTTTTGTAGTTTTAAAATTTGTTGCTCTTAACCCGAGACCCGGATCGTCGAGAAATTAGAAAATTTTGTGTTTTAACCCTCCATGCAAGACATGCACACCCAAATTTGACCTTTTGACTCTTTGACGGGCACACCTCATTTCTTCAAAATGTCTAAGTGTAACAAGAATTTTTTAATTTTGGGGTACAGCAGGATGGATTGATGTATCTAGATTAATACTAGACCCGGATATTTGCTATGGGTAAGGTACGCAAATCAGTTCATGTGTGTAAACCAAAGCAAATACATCTAGTTGCAACGAAGCATATCCTGAGATACTTGCATGGCACAGTTGGATATGGCTTGAGATATACTTCCAGTCTAGATCTTCAGTTGCAAGGATATTTTGATTCTAATTGGGCAGGGAGTGTAGCTGATCGGAAGAGCACCTCTGGTTGTTGCTTTAATTTGGGAACTGCGATGATTTCCTGGTGTAGCAGGAAGCAGTCTTTAGTGGCACTAAGCACCGCACAGGCAGAGTATATTGTAGCTTGTGTAGCAGCTCGAGAAGCAGTGTGGCTTCGTAAGCTCCTTGCAGGATTGTTTGGACAATCATTGGAGCTAACTGTTATTCATTGTGATAATCAAAGCTGTGTGAAGCTTTCTGTCAATCCAGTGTTTCATGACAAAACAAAACATGTTGAGATCAAATACCACTACATCAAAGATATGGTATTGAGGAAAGCTACCTAGTTGAGATACATTTGTACTGCTGAGCAGACGGTTGATATTCTCACCAAGCCTCTCTCCAGAGTGAAGTTTGTGCACTTTTGAGACAAGCTTGGAGTTGTGGAGAATGAATCCCTAGCTGAGGGAGACTCAACATCAGTGATCTTCTGTGATTTGCTTTAATGCATCTTTCTCTGTGAAAGCCTTTGTTTCCACCCTCTGGGAGTAGCCATGGTGGATGTCATGTTGAGTGACTCCATGACAACATCACGCTGATAGACTCCATGATGATTTACTTGTACTTGTGTTTATCCACCCTCTGGGAGTAGCCATGGTGGATGTCATGATGAGATGATGACATCACGTTGAGTGACTCCGTGATGGGCACTTGTGCACATGTTCTTTTCCATACATGGGAGTAGCCATGATGGACGATATCACGTTGAGTGACTTTGTGATGAGCTCTTTCCCACATATTGGTGTAGCCATTGTGTAATGTCCCCGTTTTGGAGTTTCTGGAGAAAGTGGAGAAAAAGAATAAATAGACGTCTTGGGCTTCATTCTCAGGCAGGCAGATTTGATGTTGATGATTGATGATTTCTTCTTGAGTATTTGTGGAGCCAAGTGGTCTGCAGATAATCAACTTGTCTTTGGGAACGAAAACTCCCATTGATAGCATAACTGAGGGAGTGAAATATCTCTTGAAGGGTTGCATTATTGGAGGAAGGTATCTCAGCCTTTCTATTTGTGCTAGATTGAAGAAGAAATACAAAGAATACAAGGGTTTGATGCATATCCATTTGCAGATTATAAGGCATTGAAGATTCATTGTGGAATATTTTATTTGCTGGCTGCTACAGTAACGCTACAGTACCCGTGCTACAGTGCCGCGTACAGTGATTCGCTACAGTAACTTGGTGAACTCAGTTGCATTGGAGATAATTGTGGAGACAATTTGTATTCAAGTCTTCATCAAAAATTGGCAACTAAAGGAGGTCAATCTGCATTCTGCATATTCAGACTTTCATAATAGTTATTTCCAGATTTGATGCCATCGAATAGAAGGCATTACAGGGGCTGCGATTTCTAGAAATTCGCAAGAGGCTGGGCGCTGGACATATAGGGATGAATTGGTGATAAGAAGGCAACAATATTGCAACACAAATTCATGGTACTTAATCAGACCTAGGGCTGGAATAACAGGGGCGATTTTGGCATTGGGAGGCTCATAAAATCTCAGAAAATTCTGATCATGTCTTCTACGGTTTGCCACTTCAGTTCCAGCATCATATTCCAGGTTCTCTTAGTATTTTCTGCATACTGTGCATTAACTATAAGTCTGAATACAAGTTGCCGACAGTAGGGTTTGATATTTTTTAGTCTGCTGTGAGAAGGTGTCATTTTGAAGAGCATCACAATGATTTATATCAGAACTGTAAATAGGTGTATCACATTTTATATTGTTTCATAGTTGCATTATAAGTCAAGTGTTGCTGCTACAGAAGATCATTTACATTCATATCAGATTTTGACATTGCAATTTGCCAAGAGTCTTGGCTATTGGATGTTAACATTGTAATGGAGTAGTTATAATAACGGAGATATAAGTAGTTGATTTCAATAGATGCTCTTGCAAATAGAATTGTGAAATGATGCATGGCAAATGTTTGTAAAAATGTCTATTTGCTGTAGCTAAAATCTGCATACCTAGTGTCTCATATATTTGCATTTAAAATCCAAAAGAATTGCATATTAGTGTGTAGATCAGATTTGTGGGCATTATAGGGGTATTTAAATCAATCTTAGCATCTTTTGTATTAAGCAACTTCAGACTGAAACACTATCAGCAAGCTGTAAGGTTGCATTCAAACTGTTTGACAAAATTACAATCAGCAAATTAGGTCAAGTTCTGGTCAGTTTGAGCTAGGCTCATTACAGTGGTATCAGAGCGGTTTCCTGCCATCCTTTGGGTCAGAAATTGTCTTCATTTATGCAACAAAGTGACAGGACTAAGAGATATACAGCTAGAGAAGAAAGAAAGCAAACACAAGACACTTCATCAGCAGCTGTTGCAGCAGGATACCAAGAGATTGGTGACACCATGGAAGAAAGAAGAGAGGATGATCCCCCTAGAAATGAAAGGAGGAATAGAGATAGAGGAGAAGAATTGTTGGAAAGAATGGCTCAAGCATTTGAAGGATTTTCAGCTTCCTTGCAGCAGCAAATTCAACAGTACAGAGTTATTTTGGAAAATAGAACAAGGAACAACAGGGATCAAGATGATGACAGGAGTGTAGCAGGATCAAGGAGAGTACAAAGAGCATCTTCTCGCACTGCTGATAGGCCATCACGACCTACCTTCTTAAGGGAAGAGCGTGCTGCAGAAGAGAATGTGGAAGATGTTGAGGAGCCTACCTTTGCTGATGCATATATGGCTGCCCATGATGAATGGCGACTATTGACACCAGAAGCACGAGAGTTGATGCATTTTGATCGTTTTGTTCAAACGAGGATGGACTACTACAGGTCTCGACAGGAGAGGAGGCCTCAGAATCAGAATAAGGACCTTAAGCAAGCTACCAATAAGATCACATTGTCCATGTTTGATGGTAGTGGCAAGATTACTGCACAGTCATGGATTCATAAGTTGGATACCTTCTTGGCTCTTCGACCCATGACAGATGAAGAAGCCATCAAGTATGCCACTTTGCATTTGGAGGGTGCAGCGCACGAATGGTGGTATCATGGGTTAGTTACATTGCAACATAATCAGATTACATCTTATCAGGAGTTTGTGGATAGATTGGTGGAACGCTTTGACAAGAAAGATCCAGAATCATACTTCAGAGATTTGGCTCAACTCAAGCAAGTTGGGAGTTTGGAGAATTACATTGGGGACTTTCAGAGATTGTCAGTAATGGTTCCCAATATCTCAGAGAGACGACTGGTGGTGTTATTCATGGAGGGCTTATTGGAGCCTATGCGAGGATGGATAAAAGCCTTTGATCCCCCTACTCTTCAGGAGGCAATGAAGAAGGCTAGGAGCATGGAGTTCGCAGCACCAAAAGGAAAGAGCTCTCATAAGGATGTCCCTTCAACAAGCAATGAGACTCCTCAACAATCAGACAAGAAAACGAAATCAGCACCTATGATGAATGAGGAGACACGAGAAGAATTGAGGAAGAGAAAATTATGCTATTGGTGCAAGGAGCCTTACAACAAGGATCATGATTGCCCTTTGAGGCCTAAGGGCAAGGCAAACCGTTTCATGTGGGCATACTTTGAGGACTCTGATTCTGATGAGGTGGATCAGCACGTTGCTTCAGAACTTGATCAGGAGGAGAAGACTTCTGCTCCCATGGCATATATTGCCAATGTTCAGGATGAGACCACATTCAGGTTTAGAGGGACAGTTGATGGACAACGTTGCATCGCTATGCTTGATACGGGTGCGACACATAAATTTATTAATGGAGATTTTGTAGCTCGGTGCAGACTTCAGGTTGAGGATTTTGATGGATTTAGGGTTCGAGTAGCGGATGGGTATACTCTCGCATGCACCAGGAAGGTTGCTAATCTCACCTTGAAAATGAACAACTATGAGTTACATTCAGATTTTTATGTGGTCAACATGGGAGAGATGGACATAGTTTTGGGAATGAAGTGGCTCCAGGACTTGGGAGTATTTACCCTCGATGTACCTAAGATGGAGATGTCTTTTGAGGTTGATGGTAGGAGGCATGTATTGAGGGGCATTACGGATGGAGGCTTGCATTCTATCAGAGGGCTGGACAGTAAGCAAAAGAAGAAGGTGATTCAGGAGAAACCTAAGATGATTCTCAATCCATTGTTCGAAGTGGAAGCCGCTTGGTCATATGACAATCCACTCTATGGCTTGGATGATGATAGCTCTATTGATTCCAGTCCTGAGATGAGCATTGTTGATAGTATTTGTGATCCTACTAGTGCGTCGGGATTGCAAACGGGACTCACAGAGGAGATTTCAGAGGTCTACATGGTGAGGCATGCTTACAGCTTCATTTTTGATTCTCATGTACATGACCTATTCAGGATGCACAATTCAGATGCACATATGATGGATAGTTTGGATGATAGTTTATCTTGCGCGAAGTTTGGAGGCAAGGATGATCAGTCTCTTGGCTTGCTTCCACTTGAGGCCTATACTTTTGCGGCACTTGGTGATGGTATTGAGTTGGTACGACAGTTTCAGCAAATGTTGCAGAAATTGTTTGGTGATGAAAGGGACATTATGCAGTTCTTCTTGTGGGATCCAGGTGGTGAATTGCTTGAGGACAAGCAATTTCAGGAGGGGCGGACTGTAATGTCCCCATTTTGGAGTTTCTGGAGAAAGTGGAGAAAAAGAATAAATAGACGTCTTGGGCTTCATTCTCAGGCAGGCAGATTTGATGTTGATGATTGATGATTTCTTCTTGAGTATTTGTGGAGCCAAGTGGTCTGCAGATAATCAATTTGTCTTTGGGAACGAAAACTCCCATTGATAGCATAACTGAGGGAGTGAAATATCTCTTGAAGGGTTGCATTATTGGAGGAAGGTATCTCAGCCTTTCTATTTGTGCTAGATTGAAGAAGAAATACAAAGAATACAAGGGTTTGATGCATATCCATTTGCAGATTATAAGGCATTGAAGATTCATTGTGGAATATTTTATTTGCTGGCTACTACAGTAACGCTACAGTACCCGTGCTACAGTGCCGCGTACAGTGATTCGCTACAGTAACTTGGTGAACTCAGTTGCATTGGAGATAATTGTGGAGACAATTTGTATTCAAGTCTTCATCAAAAATTGGCAACTAAAGGAGGTCAATCTGCATTCTGCATATTCAGACTTTCATAATAGTTATTTCCAGATTTGATGCCATCGAATAGAAGGCATTACAGGGGCTGCGATTTCTAGAAATTCGCAAGAGGCTGGGCGCTGGACATATAGGGATGAATTGGTGATAAGAAGGCAACAATATTGCAACACAAATTCATGGTACTTAATCAGACCTAGGGCTGGAATAACAGGGGCGATTTTGGCATTGGGAGGCTCATAAAATCTCAGAAAATTCTGATCATGTCTTCTACGGTTTGCCACTTCAGTTCCAGCATCATATTCCAGGTTCTCTTAGTATTTTCTGCATACTGTGCATTAACTATAAGTCTGAATACAAGTTGCCGACAGTAGGGTTTGATATTTTTTAGTCTGCTGTGAGAAGGTGTCATTTTGAAGAGCATCACAATGATTTATATCAGAACTGTAAATAGGTGTATCACATTTTATATGTTTCATAGTTGCATTATAAGTCAAGTGTTGCTGCTACAGAAGATCATTTACATTCATATCAGATTTTGACATTGCAATTTGCCAAGAGTCTTGGCTATTGGATGTTAACATTGTAATGGAGTAGTTATAATAACGGAGATATAAGTAGTTGATTTCAATAGATGCTCTTGCAAATAGAATTGTGAAATGATGCATGGCAAATGTTTGTAAAAATGTCTATTTGCTGTAGCTAAAATCTGCATACCTAGTGTCTCATATATTTGCATTTAAAATCCAAAAGAATTGCATATTAGTGTGTAGATCAGATTTGTGGGCATTATAGGGGTATTTAAATCAATCTTAGCATCCTTTGTATTAAGCAACTTCAGACTGAAACACTATCAGCAAGCTGTAAGGTTGCATTCAAACTGTTTGATGAAATTACAATCAGCAAATTAGGTCAAGTTCTGGTCAGTTTGAGCTAGGCTCATTACACATTGTCGGTGTCATGTCAAGAGACTCCATGACATTGGATAGCTGGAAGTATTCCTCCCTAGTTGAGAGGGTGAGAGGGAGTGTTGATGTTTACAGCGTCGGGCCTCTACTTCCAGCCACGACCTATCAAGCAATAAATGAAATATAGCCTAAACGGCTATTTAATTTATTAGAGTCGTCACTAGTGAAGAAGTGCTTCACTTGGGAGATTAAATAATATTTAATTATTGTAAATCGAAATTGTATGAGGCCGACTTCATATTGAATCGCTACCTTTGCATGAGTTACAATCTTTCATTTCATGGGCCGACTTTGTGATATGAGAAGACACGATTTATGGAGCCTATCTCTTCGATTTGTATATATATAAGATGCTGTTTAGTTGATCATTCATTCATAGATATTCATCCATTCATTGTGCGATTTCAAGAGAAGTGCGAGATCATCAAAGAGATCGATATTGTGTCTTCAAGAAGATCAATATTATTATCAACAAGGTGTTAGATTCTTTCTTGTGTGTGCATCAAAGTGTGGTGCTGATATTCGGCCTAGTATTTGGCCTTATTGTAAAAGCGAGTTGGCTTCATTATTCAATATATAAGAGATATTTTGTTGCTGGGTTTTTCTCCCTCAAATTGGAGGGTTTTCCTAGGGTATATGCTGTGTTAATTTGTTTAAAATTGCTCTATATCTGCTTATTTAATTTCTGATCCTAAAACTAACATCAAGAACACCAATGTACCATTAGAAACCACTAAAAATTTAAGGAGAGTCCTATTTTGTCCATCTGTCCATCCATCTGGTAAGATGCTGCATCCTTTTGTCTTCCGTACTTTCTTTTGATTGTCAACCACAAGCAATGCATTTTTTACGAATTGCTCTAGCAATGGCCCATTCAAATCTTTAGCTATTGGAGACTTTAACCCCTTACAAGCAACTGTTAATCCATTCACCAACTCTTCCCAATATGGGATGTTTGCCAAATTGAAGAGTAAATTATTATAGTACCAAAAAATTGCTGCTTCCATTGTAGCTTCAAGGTGTTTTTCTTTATTCCGAGTGGTACCTTCAAGTGAGGGTTGTGCTTTTGGAACATTGTGTGGAATAAACAAATTTGGTGATGAAGGAATATGGCTAGAAGCAGAATAGAATCCTTAGGACTCTTACTAATAGAGCAATGTGGATGATGAATATTTGGAGTTGGTGTAACAAAGGAATCTGTAGGTAAATTCTGATTCATCATTGTTGCTATTGCTTCCTTTGTCTTTTGCTTTTCCACTTTTTTCATTTTTGAACTCAACAAGTAGGGCATTCATCTCTCTAGTAACCTCTTTGGACACCTTAGAGTGTGCCTTCACATTTTGTCCAGGTACTTTAGCAAGGTTGCATTTTAATCTATTAATTCCTCTTGTCAATTGTCATAGGCTGCTTGCATTCATTACAAATGAGCTGGCCCTTGATAGGCCCCAGTGTTCCATACTTCCATGCAGGATCTATTTTACCATTTATTTGTATTGAACTTGACATTGCTATTTTAACTTGGAAAAAAAATCAGGGTTTTACAAGAAAATAGTAGCAAGCAAAATGATGGGCATTTACTTAAAAATAAATAAAAATAGAATGCAATTAGAAGCTAAAAGTGTTAGAAAATATGGGATGAGGGTATTTTTTTTACAACATTTCCCCTAATTTTTCAAGTTTTTTGATTTTCAAATCAAGAAAAGAAAAAAAAGAAAAAAAATAGTTACTTGTTTGATGATTTGATCAACTTCCAATCCTTAAAAATTCTCTTCTCAAATCATCTTCTTGCTAGGTCGATGCTTTGCTAGGTGAAATGGGCGAATATGAGCAAAAAATGACAAAAAAGATGATTTTTGACTTAAAAATCGTGATTGGGCATTTTGGCACAGTTCAAGAGTCTGAGCTTAAGACTTGGGAGTTCGAGCTTGAGACTCAACGAGTTTTGGCCCAAGACTTTGCCAGACTTGGTTTGCGAGCCTGGTCAAATTGATGTAATTATGAAAATGACTCAGGAGTTTGCAAAGTCTTGCCGTGTACTCGGTGAGTCTTCAAGCTATGATTTAAACATCTTCCATACCAACTTGCCCTCCAAAGCCATTTTTTGTTTATTAATCAAACATATCTGCAAATCCCCATCAAAATTTCCCTTTCACATTTCATCCCAATTGATCAATGGGATTCTCCTAATACTGTTGGAGCGCTACCAAAGGAATTCTCCATGATTCCCTCAATGTTGCTATTAGCCTTCTTTGTTGATTGAATATAGGGCATCATATAAATTGGTATAGTTAAGGACAATTTTAATCATATTTATATTACCAGCCAAAGTTAACTACTTGCCTTTACACAATTCCAACTTAATCTCTAGTTGTTGATTGTATCCTCCCATAAACTTGTTCTCACCGCTCCTTTGAACAAGGAAACTCCTAAAACTTGTTTGGATCACACCAATTTTGAACCTAAGGAACGCCACAATTTATCTTTGTAATCATCTTCTTGTGTTCAAGAAAAAATATACGATTTGTTTTGATTGATTACTTGGCTAGAGGCTGCAATATATCTGTCCCAAGTGAGCTTAATTGATTTTGCCTCCTCTTGTTGGGCCTCTCAATATAGGATTGTATCATTTGCAAATTGTTAATCAGTTAGAGTAGTATGCATCACACAACTTGAACACCAAACTAGGCATCTCAATCTAGATTTGATTTAATGACTCTACCTAATGTTGGAATTATTGTCATTGATGTCAAAGGTAATGTCAAAGGTGAGGAGTGTTGGAAATGTTGTCATTGATGTCAAAGTCATGTCAAGAAGGTTTTTGTTGTCTATGCATAATTGATATCTTAAATATGGTTCAGTTTGATGATCATGTTTGAAGTATTCAATTTGAAGAACTTTATATGTTAAATAAAGAAATACAGACCAGATCAATGTCTTTAATAAGAACAAATCATCAAGGTTGGACGCAGTTATGTTGAAAGTATTGATGAAAGCAACATAATTCTGGAGAAAGTCTTTATCAAGCTGATAGGAAGAAGACAAAAGTTGACCCATATTAGAGCACCGCTAAAAGTCAAAATAAAAGATTAAATAGTGAAAGGCAGATATGCGTAATGTGTGAAGGAATCGAAGAAGGTGCTTAGCAGAGTAATCCTTCCAAGTGCAAACGTGGGTTCATATCTGAATGGCTAGATATTATCATCAAACTAAAGTAAGAGAACAAAGTAATCACTTGAATCATTTATAGGGAATCATGGTGTGAAGTCGCGTATTAGTTTCAAGGCACGCAAATAATTATTCGGGCTTTATCATCTATGTCGACTTACTAAATATGTCTTGGCACACTACACTTTAGAAGTCATGTGGATAACATAAAAGGGAGTTTGTATTTGGTTGAAGAAGTGACACGGATCATGAAGATATGAAATTTCCCTGGGCAGTGATAAGGAAACGAATGAATTACATAGTCGCTACGTATCTAATAGATGACAAATGTAGATTCAGTTGGTCGGCATTGTGGAAGAGCATCCAACGTATGCCACAGTAATAAGAAAGGCAGATTCATGACAAAGAAATACGTCAAAGCTATCACCTTAATTTACACAGCCGCTAAAGTCTACTGATCGATTATTTTTATCGGGCCCTTTGTGGAAGGCAATACTTACCACCGAATATGTAAATAAAAAGAGGATTATCATTGTGAACGATATTTTACATTACAAAAGGTCGTCATGTTTAAGGAAATAAAATAATTAAAAGACAAGTGATTATACTGTGGCACCGTTTGAGTTTAAGGGTTATGACCTTATAAGCGGTTATATCCTTTTCTGAAGTGACGTCTCTTTCATGAAGAACAATAATGATATAAAAGGATAATAGGAAGTGTGAAGCGGTAGAGTGGATTTTATTGAAGATCATACATAATAAAGAAAGATAGAAAAATCGTGCGTAGTAATGTGGGTAATAATGTATATTATCTGAAGACTGGAAGTGGGGTTTCTAGAGAGTGCTGTGTGAGTATAAAGATTATATCATCAAAATCACAAGCAGGTGTAGAAAAGTGTGTGGAGCTGTGTGTGGGAATTATTGTTATATCATCTAAACATAAGTTGGTGTAGAGTAAAATAAAAAATGAGTATATAATAATTACACAGCAGATTAGAAGATTGAAAAACGAACAGACATATAAAGCATATAAATAATGTGTGATGAATGTGAAAAGAATATCATTTAAAGCGTGTGGTGTGAAAGATAGAAGAACATCATAATCTCCAAGCAAATAAAGAGAAAAATTCAAAGAAGAATATGAGCAGATTGTTGAAGGTTTGTAAGCATCTTGCGGAGACCTTGTAAAGACAGTTGAGCTGATTTGATATTCATCTGGTGCAGACTCTATACTAGTTTTTGTACAGACTTCACAAGTCCATTTTGGAGCAGAATATCAAGACATTTCTTATCAGCATATTGGAGTTCATGAAGAAGTTATGAAATTGTGAAGAGGTCTGCAGTTTTGAGGTTAATGTATGAAAAGTGATTAATTGAATTGTAAAGAGTATAATATCTACAAGATCTTTTTGAAGGCATAGATAAAGTTTTATTAGAGGAGATATTTGAGCAGCATAGTATGAAGAATTGAACAAGAAGATATATGAAGCTATTTTGATATCATTCAAGGAGGATAATTTCAAGAAGATTATAAAGTCCATCATCCGTTGAGGAAGCAACATTGAAGGTGGAACACAATTCATTCAAGTTATTATTTTGCTAAGTTGGTGCTTGGCAAATGGGAGTTTGGTGCTCCTAGTAGGTTGGTGCCTACTAAATCAGCTTTAGGGGTTGGTACTCCTTGTAGGTTGGTGCCTACTAAATCAGGATTAAGGGTTGGTACTCTTTGTAGGTTGGTGCCTACTAAACTACTTATTTAGTGATTCAAGTAGGTTGGTGCCTACATTCATTGTAAAAGTTTATATAATTCATAAAGTACATTGTTTGTACTGTGGTTTTCTCCCGTAAGGGTTTCCACGTAAAATCTTGGTGTCAACTTGTTCATATTGAGATATTCTTGCATAGTTGATTTGTATTAAAGTTGATAAGAGTTGAGAGGGAAAAAGTTAGTTGATATACTGATTCAACCCACCCTGCCCCCCGTCTCAGTATATCTTTGTGCTCTTCACCTAAAGCCTCCACCATAATGACAAAAAGAAAAGGGGAAATGGGGTCTCCTTGATGAAGGCCCCTGGTGGCTTTCATAAGGGTTCCACTAACAAGCATGTAATATCTGGGTGTAGAAATTTAGTTGAAAATCTACTCCATCCAATCTTTGTTGAGACAAAATCTTCCCAAAATCCTCATAAGAAATCGGCAGTTGACTTTGTCATAGGCTTTACTAATATCCAACTTTATGGCCATGCATTTTTGATTAGTGGAGACAATTGAATGAACATCTTCATGTGCTATTATGATCCTATTTGTTATATTCCCATCTTGAGTGAAATCACTCTTATCCTTTGAGATGATTCTCGGAAGAATGGATTTCAAGCTATTCACATTTAGCTTTGAAATTATTTTGTAGAAAGTGTTACATAAAGAGATTGGTTGGAAGTCAGGAAAAGAATCCGATGAAAGCTTCTTGTGGGTCAGTACAATGGTGGTGGTGTCGATATCTTTCATGGTCTTTTTTGACCTCTTGGAGTCCTCAATTGCTTTCCATACCTCATGGCCCACAGTTTTCCAACACTTTTGATAGAAGCAAGTGGAAAAGGACCTAGGGCCTTGTCTGGGTGGAGTTGAAATATTGCCAATTTGAGCTTTTCCTCCATTATGGGAGGCATCTGCATCTTGTGGTCCTCTTCCGAAGCCACCAAAGGAATGATTGCCAAAATCCTTTCTTGATTCCAAAAGTATAATTGAAGAAATAAATGCTTTAGTATGGATGTCTTCTAGCCTTGTGCGGATAGTACCATCATCCAGCTAAATGGATTCAATTCTGTTTTGTGTTCTGCAAACTTTGGTTGTGTTGTGGAAGTACTTAGTGTTGAGGTTTCCTTTCAGCCAAACTTCCCTTGACTTCAATTTCCAATAAGTTTCCTCTCTAACAAGGATTTCTTTGTATTTTCCTATAAGTTCTTTCTCCTTTAAATATTCCTCCTGGAACATACCATTTGCAAGAACTTTCTTATTTAAAGCCTTGAGTTCTTCTGATTAGCTTTTGTTATACAAAATGTCTTGTTTGGTTTTAGATTAGAATATTAATATTTTTAACAGAATATTTGATAGTGATTATTGACACATATTGATCTATATGAATAGTTAGGTAATTCTTGAACTTAATGTACTTTCTAATCTTGGAAGTTATTTTGCTTTGTTACTTATCTTGCAATTCTATTTCTGTTAAACACTTAGATATTTCTGAATAGAAGTTTTGATATATTGTTTTCCTGTTGGCAGGGTGAAGAGTGCTGTGCCCAACAAACATGGAAATTCACTCCAAGTTGTGGCAGAAGTTGGGGATGATGAGCACATCCATAAGAAACGTAAGAAAATAAGCCATAGTGAAGAGATACAATGTAATGCTGTCAAAGGTCACAGTCATACTGAAGCACCTGAAGTGGAAGTAGAAGACACAGAAGGTGTTAGTGGCTTGCAGTTAAAAGAAAAGCTATCACGGAAGAAGCTAAAAGAAAAAAAGACAAAGTGTGTGAAGGCAAATAGAGAATCAAATGAGTTTCCACAAATTGATCACATGGCTGAGGGATGTCTACGAAGGTGTGTAAGTTTCTTTTATGAACATAGATATTCTTTAATTCTGGTTATAGACTGATTACCACCTTAAAGTTGTGTAAGAACTCTTCTTGCCCTAGATTTTGTGACTTGTCTTTGTTTTATGTTATGCAATTTTTTTGTGTGTTTTCACGAGGGTTTTCTGTTTTATTGAAATTTTTGCAAATACTAAAGCAACTGAAATTTGAAAGAAAATATAATGAAGCTAGAAATAACCGGCTGCAAATGCTTGATTTTATAGAATAATAAGAGATAGACCAAATACAAGGCATACCCGGCTGTTATTACAATATATGCAGAAAAAGCACATCATGAACAATTTCGATTCTCTCCAAAAATGCAGTCTTTTTCCTCCAAACTGTTATGGCTGACTTTGCTGGAGCTAGGCGCACCCTGCTGTATTTTTCTTGTGAATTTTTGGTCTCCTTTGTGCCCTAGATCGCACCTCTTGGAGCTGCTGCGTTGCTGCTAATAACCTCTGTAAAAAAAATACAGCTGATCCCTTATTGAAAATCGTGCTAGCTTCTCCAATAATAAATTGTGATCTGCTCTTTCTTCGACTTAAAAAAAAACACCTTGATTCAGCTCTCAAAACCCTTATCCAACAATCTGATTTTGCACAAATAGAACCCTTGAGATAGAGTTCTCTTGAATGCCAAATTCAATGGATATTTCACTACCTCAAATGGCTGCAACACTGAAAGTTTATCGTTCTCCAATGGCTTGAAAGACAGAAACCCTTGGCTTCTTCTCCACAGACAATTCTCATCAAAACAAATGCTCATTAATGAATTCAATTACTCACTGGCTTCATTTATAATTCCTCAAAGAGGGTCGACCCCCTCAAAAAGCACATTAAATGCAATTTAATGTTATAATATTGCACTTTAATCATTTTAATATCATTACCTTGGGGTAGGGGCCCAAAAATTAATTAAATATCATGGCCCCTTTTTAATGATGACTTGACCCTCAACTATAAAGTTAAATTATAACTTTATAATGTTTCCTTTTAATATTTAAATATTATTTGAACCATCAAAACTTTAATACCTCCAATATTTAATATTTCATCAAACCGTCTGAACTGGGGGTCAATTTTCTAAATCCCAATACGACCAAGTGCCTTACTAAAAATAGTAAGGGTCCCTCAACCAACTCAGACTTACTATAAATAGTAAGTATATCAAACGGGCCCCGGAAGACACCGAATGAAAACTAGAACTGAAAATTACTGAACTTTGGAGAAGATAAAAGCCTCTACTGACCAAGACTCTGCCTGAGAAGACCCTCTAACCATCCGTGATAGCCTACGAGGGCTTGTGATAGGCTAAACCATCCGCAAAACAGGGTCATGCTAAAAAGGGGGCATTACAAGTTGCTAGTAGATAGTGAATCATAATGTTTGTTTTGTGTCTCTCATAAGAAGTAAAAGAGTATGCTTTCCTTGCATGGCTTGAATTTGATTGCATTCTTGATGTTCTGTTTTTTAGTTTGATATGAATGTGATTTCTGCTCTTACCATCTACCATTTGATGTATAAACTATAAAGTATGTCTACTATGTCTTATGTAACATGTACTATAGATGACACCTAACCGCACTTCCTAAAATTTAAGCTGAGTGGGTTCTTAGCATTTAGTTTTAAACTCTCTTTCAAATTGAAAGTCTTAAATGATAGAGTTAACTAAAAACCAACATCCATGTGATTCTTCAAATGCATGCCAACTCATGATCAGTATTTGGATTTAAGTATTATTTATCGCTTCATAATTTCTCAGCTTATATCTCAAAAGAAATAAAACATGTTTGTGTTGCATGCCTTGACTTAAAATTTACACAAACAAGAAAATAATTTCTAACAAATTAATAATGAGACATGATTCATTAAAACAAAATCTATTCAAGTTCATTGTATCACAGTTGGAGCAGCTTGTAAAATCATTTCCATATCTTTATATGATTAATATCAAGTAAATGAGAGGTTTTTCAACTATCAATTCATTTAGAAACATCTACGAGTATCCTAGAAAAGCATTCAAGATGTTGAATGAGCAAAGCACTAATGATACAAACTTTGTTTGTACTTTATATGGTGGGAGCATATTTCTTTTTGTGTGGAACCATAGAAGTGTGTTGGCGTAACAACTAGCACCTCTGGAGTAAGAGTTGGTACGGACAACTATGCACACTACGCAATGAGTGCTCTTCAAATTAGGAGGGGAAGCTCCCTCGTTGTGCTTGACAAAAGTGCTTTGAAAAGGAAAGTAAACTAAACTAAATCCTATCTTTTTGTTTCAGCTGTAGAGGTACAAGGCTTTCTCGAAAACTATATACGTTGCAGCTGAGTATTTTCTGGTTTCGCAGACTACTAACTACAACTATGCCAATTACTTAAAATCTATCCAATTTCCTCAAGAAAAATAGAGCATGAGGAAATGGAGCAAGGTTTGACTATCAGACGATAAACGAGTATAGATTCTCAACTTGAAGGCAAGGTGGCACATCTATCAGCTCAATCTAGACAAGTTTATTGGAAACAACATCACACGATAAACTAAGTACGGATTCTCAACTTGAAGGCAAGGTGGCACTACTATTAGCTCAATCTGAATAAGTTTATTGTTCACAACAACACACGATAACCAAGTGCAGATTCTCTACTTGAAGGCAAGGTGGCACAACTATCATCTCAATCTGAACAAGCTTATTGAACACAAAACAGATTTTATCTAAGGAAAGAATTCACCATTTTAATTGCATGAAACCCTATGTGGCATAACAATTCATCATAATAGTAAAAACGCATGAACAGATACAAAAAGAGCAATATTGAGGGTAAGGTAGGCACAACATATATTTCTCTTTCGTGCAAAAGTTATGTACAAATGAGCAAAAACTCTTATTTATAGACATTGAAAGGTGTAGGGAACCCTAAAATCACTTTGAGTCAACTACAGTCTTGCAATGCATGCAAGATTTATTGCTAAGCCCTAATAAAGTAAACTATACAGTTAACTGGAAAACTATCATCAGTTAACCGAAACATCTAATCTAAAAATGGACAATTGTGCAAGCATGCATGTCCTTATTGAAAGCGAGTTAACTGGAAGACTATCATCAGTTAACGAAAACCCTAAATGAAACTCCAAGTAAATAAAGCAAATCTCAGAATAGATATGCATGTGATGAAACGACGAGTTAACTTGAAAGGGTAACACCAAGTTAACTCCTGTGTATAAAGTCTATTCTGAGAGGTAGGAATTGAAGTCTACTGATTGCGATCTCGAGCAACCAATCCCTCAACGAGATCGTTAACTGAATCACTATCTGGAGCTCTGATACTTTGTCGAAGAATGTTATGCCTGCGCAGCATGTCTTCACCAGCTGTGATCTGGGACTGAAGTTCGCCCCTACTCCTGGTTGCTTCATCGAACAATGCTGACAAGACTGTAAGCTGATTAATCTTACAGCCAATGGTCTCCCCACTGAAAATAGCATGAATGAGTGCCTGGAGCTCTAACTGAACATCAGTAAGCTCAACATAGGCACCACCCTCAATTTGATATCGACACGGTAAGCGAGATACTAAAGTCCTCACAAACCGGAGTGCACTAGTAACGTGCTCTCTACTCTCAGCCAATTCTGACGCCATAGTCTCCTCTATCTTTGCCTTGAAAACCAATTGTGTTTTCCAAGAGTAGATAGCTTCTCTATCCTCTGCATCTGTGACTGATTCATATGCCATACTCAGGTGAGCAATCATAATCTCATCCCGGGGTCTGTTAATTGCCATTTCTTGCTCCTCATCCTGGAGACGAAGACGGAGTTCTCGTGCATTGTACCGTAACTGATATAAATCTGTGAGCATAGAATGGCCTCTGGCAACAAACTCCTCTTCCCACTCATCCAAACGCTTGCCATATGCAACTAAATGATTAAGTTGGCCTTGTTCTGCTGGAGGCTCAAGCATCGGTGGGAGTGTGGTAATGGCATCTTACCTGTGAACAAGACCAGAAATGTATTGACGAAGTTGTCTGATTTCAGCCTTGAGGGCTGCCTTATCTTCTCCGTCCTTCAGTATTCTATCTCTAGCACTGTCTGTAGCAAGCTGTAGTAGGTCAACCTGAGTCTGGCGTGCGCTACGACCAAGGTTGACTGTGATAACCTCGAAGTCCTGAGATTCCAACTTAGCCAAGCTCTTCCCTTGTGGAGGTATAGCAGTCTCGACTACGATCTCCATGTTAGTATTCCTTCTACGTGGACCATGTTCTTGATCCTTTTGTCTGGCGCAATCTTGATAAATCTCATCAAAATCAGAATGATTAAGAACATAGGATGGCTGCCTCCTCTTCCTTCCCAACTGAGACTCAATCCAAGATTGATCTCGGCTAATGCTACTGGAAGGGTCTGTACTAGCAACAGGAGGTTGCGATGAAAGTGAATGTGTAGAGGAATGATTGCGAAATGGGGAGTCTAAATCCAATTCAATATGAATTGGGGCTGGTGACTACTCCAGAACTGGTATAGGAACTTGAGGCTGAACCTCAGGCATTGGCGAACTCTGAACTGGCTCTGTGATAGGCTGTCTATTAGGCTCTGTGTGTGTATTAATAGCAAGCGACTTGCCCTTTGAATTGTTTGGCGCTTGACCTTTCTTAGGAGGATTACTCCTTTTTTTCTGTTTGGGTTTTGATGAGGAAGGTAGCGAAGGATTCACCACTACTGGCGGCTCTGCTCTGGGCACACTTACCCTCCTGGTCTTCTTGCTGTTGAGGTAAAGTATACTGTTCTGAATAACTCTACTTGACCTCTCCTTCACCGTTGCGTACTCCTTGGCGTACCAATCAACTGCTGGCAACGGTTGTGTATCAACCTGCTCTCTGAAAAAATGAGGAAGGACTTCTCCGTCATCATCTGATAAACCTCCCACATCTTCTGATAAGAAAACAGAAATCTGTGAGAGAGAGAAACGGCCATAGCTGCGTCTGCGAACCTCGAAGTCATTTGCGCAGTTTGCCCGGTAATCCTCCATAGAAGGCTCATGAAATATGCTTCGAGTAAGGCGAGTTGTATAATGACTTGAAAGATCATAGGCACGTGCTTCAACAAGATACTTGAGATGATATTTCTCGAGCTCCTGCCCTGCAACTTTGGCATCAACCGCCGTCTTGCACCAATACATTCCAAATTGAAGAGGAAAATTGATAGATGGTCTATGCCTACAGTGTAAAAGACGATGAACATCATGCATCTGTCTCAGGAACTCCATAAAGATTGTCTTATCCGAGGGATAACGTGGAAGCATAGCTGGATTTCCTGTAAATCCGTATACTCGGATGTAGGTATATGTCGGGAACTGAATAAACCAATCTGCCCAACTATCCATCGCTGCCCTAGCAACTGCCGAGATACGAACGTGCAACTCTCGGTCTAAATTTCTCACTGTATAAGTCAGGAAAGCCTCATGAACATGCTTGAAATGACGTTCAGCCTTAGTGAACTCAAGCTGATCATAATACTGATAGACTTTCTGAACACTGAGAATACCCATGGTGTTTAGTCCTCGGAACTGACCCTGATAAGCAATCAAGTACACGAGATACGAACACATGTGAAACTCATGAGCAACTAGGAAACCGGTGATCTGCTTGTGGATAATATCGCTAATGAAGGATGCCCAGTCATAATGTTCCTGCCCATATATGATGCGACCAATAATGTAATACATCCGAGGCTGAAAAATATTAGCATGTGGCTGACCTGAGACACGATTCAGGAGTGTAATTAGAATCGCGTATTCATCCTTGTACTCACCACGACCCACATTGTTTGGCAATTTGTTCTTTGCTTGCTTTAACCATCTTTTTGCCATCTTTTTCTGACATTTGTCCATATCAGCATTGAATGCCTGCTCGCACTGCTCCATAGAAATAACCAAACTATTCGAGTGTTGAGGTATACTGAAACTTCTTTCGATGTCCTCAGGCTTGAGACTGCAAATAACTCGTCCATCAACTGACACTATCTCACGAGTAGTAGAGTTGTAATGCTTAATACAAGACATTACGAACTCAACACAATGAACGGAGATAGGTATAGAAGCGGCCTCCAATAACCCGGACTGTTGAATGTTCTGAATAATCGAGCTTTTGATCTTAACTGGATCTAAGACTGCTTCTGGCAGCACTTTGTGAAGATCTGTCTCAATTGTCCTGAGGAAGTCGTGAGTAAAGACTGATTTGGTCCTATATTCGAGTTGAGTGTACTGCATTTTGGAAAACTCGCCTGTTGACTGTGAACTCGACTATGTTCTGACAAGATTTCTGGAGAGCTAAAAATACCCTGCTGAGGCTAAAAATAGCCTTTCGAAGAGTTATTTTCGACGAAAAATCTGAGATATGGGTTTTGTCTAGAAAAAGATTCTAAGACAACCCAGAATGTCAGAAATGCGAAAATCTAACCTCTACTCGATCATGCAAAGACTTTTCAGTTGAGAAAATTAGAAACTCGAGAACGAATGTTCTGAAGTTAAAAATTCCTGAAAAATCAAACGCAAAATTTTAATTCGAGGAAGTTATATAGAAATGATCCAGATGTTTGAACTTGTCGAATTTGCCAATTTTAGGAACATGCGAATCGAAATCTCAGAGAAATCTGAGAACCAAGGAGGAAAAAGACGTTTTTTGTATGCTCTTCTTCAATGAAAATCGCCCTTGAATTCTTCAAATTGTTGATAAATGTGAAATTTTAACCTACAAAAGAATGTGATTGATGAAATCGCCTTTGGTAACTGATGAAGAATTCTCCTTTGATTTGGAAAATCGCCTTTGCTTGAGAAAAACAGATTTTCCTTGAAGTTTGCGCCTTTGTTCTTGAAGAAATACAAACTTGCCTCTTGAGAAATTACGAATTTCTATTGAACTTTGAGAATTCGCCTTTGTAAACTAAAGAATTGAATTTGCTTTGAAAAATACGAATTTCTCTTAAGATATGAATTTCCTCTTAAGAAATACGAATTTCTCTTGAAGCTTGGTAAATAATAAATGAGGGCGCCATGTTTAAATAAGAGAAAATTTGCACCAACTAGTGAACTGCAAGATTTAAAACCCTTACTGAAATAGAAAACTTCTGATTGGACCTCCTTCAATTGAACTGCCACTGACTTTGAAGTTTGACTAATAAAATATTCATTATGCAATTTTGCAAAAGGGGCCAATTATAGAAATTCGCCATATGCAAAGTAAATATTAAAAGTTATTCAACTTCAGTTGACAAACCAGACGAAGCTTTAGGCTTCACCGCTAGACTTCACTGATTTCGAAAAGTCATCATTTGAGCTCATATGCGTCCATTTGCTCAAGATATTACACTTTTTATTAACTTCCTACTTTGTAGCTGACTACAAAGTTACAACTGACCATCTTCGACACTGATTTCTGAGTGACCGGATGATGCTGAGACTGAAATGAGATATTCATCGCGAAGCCTATTGAGCAAAGAAGAAATGTCTGCTGGGAGTCGTCACTGCAAAATCCATCATTTAACACCTCAAAAAATTAGGCGCCCTTGATTAAATTCATTTACAAGTACCAGACTTAAACCATTTTCCTAAACTGCCATCTGATACTTCAAACAGCTACTGACGGCGAACGGTGAACCCTACTGACAGGAAACCAAGTTCACTGCATGACTAGAAGCATTCTGCATCCAACGGATATACACATGGCATCTGAAAAGTGCATTAAGGGCTTCAAAAGTAAAAGCGCCCCTGGGCTACAGTTGCACTGATAGCGTTTTGACGAAAGTTGAACTTTCCTCCAAGTACCCTACTTTGTCCTCCGATATCGAGAGCTGGAATGCCCCGATTCATGCCACGTTTGTTTTAACGGACAGCCAGAAGCATTGAGAAGAGACGTCCCTAGAGGTGACGAAACAAGAAAACTGCTTCTAAGACTTCAAATAGAAGGGCGCCTTTCCCAAGATGGAATAAACGACCAGACTTAGCCATTTTGTGAGTTTTCTTCACTTTTCAGCATTTCGCCAAAGACCTCGTACGTACGAGCGACTGCCAAATCCCGAAGGCTGATGGCTGGGCTCGTTGGATAGATAAAGTTATTACACTTGAATCCCGTGAAGACTTCGAAAGCGAACAACTTCATCTGACAGGCCTAAAGGCTAGGCGCCTCTGGCCTACAGAAATACAATGAAATTGATATGCCAGTCCGCCTGTGAAATCATGTGCTTGGTAGAAACTCTGCCACGATCACCCGGAATGTCGGATCGACAAGCAACTTGGTGCAACGCGAAGCTGGACTAGAGAAGTACTGATGTCAGGAAGACCTCATCAGCAAACGAGACCATCTTAAGGGTCATTTTGACCAGCGCCCCTGAGCTATAGTTGCACTGGAAATGCAATGAAGAAGCTCTGAGATGTGAAATCTCCATTATAAGCTCATCTTCAGATGTCGGTTGCCGGAGCTCTAGGACTCGGATGACTGCGTTTGATAGCTCATTGGACGAGCAGACTAGTCGTGAAGAGATTGACTACATTAGTCATCAGAAAAACCAAAATCCAAACCTCCTTTAAGAAGGGCGCCTTCAAGCTACAGGCGTGCTTTTACTGGAAAAGGACAAGTTTCTGCAATGTAGAACTTTGGAAATTTCAACTTCTGTCGCCAGTTGCCGGAGTTTGTTTTGAGTCTCAGATAGCCTCGCTAGATAGCTCATCGGATAGGTAGACTAATTCTGAAGAGTTTGACTGTATTTATGAGCATTTTCAACAAGATCTTGACCTTCAAAAAGAAGGGTGCCCCTGGGCTATAGGGGCGCTTTCTTGCTTTTCTCTGAGAAATCCTCATAATTTAATCACTAAAAACTTCGTCTTGACCACTGAAATGACCATGTGCAACGTGAAATGCAATCGCGAAACGCTCCTCCATCGTGAAATGCTCCGTTGTGAGTCTCTGATTCAGGTTCTGATCAATGAAACTGCCTTTGACTGACAAAATATTGACAAAAACTCCATGCTTGATATTGCCCAAAATCTGTACTTGACATCATTTTAGCAAGGTTAAGACCATTTAAACAAAATGCCTTGATGAAGCAAAAATTTTGGTTTTGGGTACAACAAAGTGTTCATTGAGTTGTTGGAAAACCTGGTGTATATATATAAGATTATAAAAATATGGTTTGTTTCCATATACATGAACACGTGAATGGAATAGTTGAAGTTTCAACCATTCTGGAACTTAACCTGTCCTTTTGATTCTTAAATGCCATAAAAAAATCAGTTTCAAATTAGTGGAATAAATAATTGCAAACAAAATATTTTAAGTTGTCTCTTTGGTCTTCTCATTAAAATATTAAATAATTATAATATAATTGATTCAGACAATGCGATATAAATTATAATTTATGTGAGAAATGAGAGGAATGCAAAGAGTAGAATGATCTTGATTTATATTTATATTTTGATTTCATCTATGTTTGTTTAAACCGTTATTTGTTAACAGTTTCACCTAGATTTTCTGTTGTTAAAGTCTAATTTACTTCTTGGTGTTGTGGTCTTGACAAGTCCTTCACTAAACAAAATCCTTAGTTTCGTATTGAATTTACTGGAGGAAAGCCTGAGACTAGACACAGGGCACAAGATCCAAACTAGACAAGTATATTTGATATATCATGACTTATTTATAACCTTATTAATGCATCATCACATATTTATAATTAATCATCTCATTTTCAAATTTAAGCATATGTATCTCCTTTCCTGCCAACTTGGAAATTACATCATTTGCTACACTTTGACAGCTGACTGAGCTTCGTTCCTAGTCATATGTAATAAATGGCATTTATGATTCCACACATGTTAGAAAACATGAAATGCACCTCAATGATAACTACAACTAAGGCCATTTTATTTTTCTGATGACAAGTGGGAAGTCTGGATGGTCAGAAGTAGTTGTTTGGAGCTTCAACAGAATGCTGGTGTCAGAAAAGCCTGTGATGACATAAGTGAGATGGCCAACAGTGACATATACTATGTAGTGTGCCCTTTGACTTTTTCTCCAAAGCTTACTCTTGTTTGAGCAGAAATTGACTTATAATTTGATTGTTGTTGACAATTGGCTGTTGGGAGATACAAAGTTTTACTTTAGCTGTAGGTATCTTGGCTACTGTATTTGTTATGACTTGAAATTAAATGCTATGTTTTATGGTTATAAATTTATAATGAAATTGATTTAAATAATGATAGTAGACTGTCATAGATGCTAAATTCTGCTGTTATAATCACCTATTCGAATGCCATTATTGGGTTTTTAAAGCAAGGAATTCAATAGTTGGCAAGCATTTTTCATTTACCAACTGCAATTTCTTTGTGGGTTGTTTGAATCTGATTTTCTTTTTGGCAAGCTGTTCTTGGTACTCTTTAATTGGAATTCTTATGTCTCAGAGAAGATGATCAAGTTGAAGGGATTGTCACTGCAACTGAGAATGCTTCCATGCCAATTGAAGGAGGAAAAAAGGTACATTTTTTAGGAGAAACATAAGGATATATTCTGTGGACCTTTGTATTTAAGATTTGTACAGATGGTTTATTATATGATCAACCTTACATTATGTGATATAGTATTCTTCTTTTCTTCTTGATTGCAATAAACTCCTTGCATACAGTGTCTGTAAAATCTTTGCTCCTCATCCTTAATCAGGACCATCCTGCAACACACATCAGGAAGGAAAAGTAACTTCTTACCACAAGACACTAAAAGAGACATTTCATATGATACACACCATCATAAATATCTGCATGCATATTAGAAATGGTTAGGTGCTATCTACTAGAAGGCATAAAGTTTCTGCATACTCAAGCATCAAAAATAAGTATTTTGGATGTTTCATAGCTGCCTATGTAGTTTCAAAGTATTCTGTGCCTTCTTTTGTAATCATTGTTGAAATGTAATAAGCCACATCTGACATATTTTCATTACTCAAAGTTGCATTACCATTATTTGAAAATCGCATTTCAATACAGGGACTTTGGTCCTGCTAGAAATAATGTTTATTGCATGTCTTTTACTAGAAATATTGTTATTTTCCTTAGTGTTAGTACCCTATGTCATAGGGTTCACTGATTTCATGCTTGAAGTTTAAAATTCGGTGAACATTAAAAAATCGTATAAAAATTGTTGAAATTTGCATATAAGTTTGTACAGAAAAAGGCAACTGCGGTTTTATTAAAATATATTTTTGAAAGACATTTTTTGGGTTTTTGATAGATTTTTCTATAAATGAAAGCCCTTTGTTAGTTGAAACACAATATGATTTTTCAATTGAGTCTGGAAGAGGTCGTAGTAGAGCACAAAATTTTTCCATTGGGGCTCAATGCATTTTTCCTATGTCGACTATTGATGGATTTCTTCCATTACTGGGAGTCTGAATTAGTGAGTGATAGCGGAGCAAGGCGTGACAACGTCAACTCCAATTTTTTAGACCATATTTTCATTTTGCCTCTAGAAGTTTCTTTTCAACGCTCCCACTGAGTGTCGACCTGGACAACCAAAAACTATGTGACTCCAATTGGAAATTCCATGCAGTTATATTTCATTTTTAGGGTTCTTTTAATTTAGTTTTTAATTTATTAGGTTTTTGTCTTTTATAAAATTTTAATTATGCATTTTAAATTTTATTAATGGACATTTATAAAAATTAAATGACATATAATAAATTTAAATTTAATATTATTTTGTTTTATTTTATTTATTTATTTATTTATTTTTTGATATGTAAGGTGGGATTTGTATTGATTTTAATAAGATATACATGCGTCTGCTAAGCAGGAGATAACAGTCTTTCCTGGACTCTGAGCCTATCAACTACCCTTTCCAACCCAGGGCAACTTTCTACCGTTACAAAATTTGCAATCCCATTGTAGAGCTTCGAAAAGCTGTCTACTATAATTTTGGATGCAGAAAATTAAGATTAGAGGCCGAGCCTCATCCGACCGAAACCAATTTACATTTCCATTATGCTGATACTAAAAAACCATCCAAAATTTTGATAAGCCGCAAAATTTTAAACATTCAAACACTTAAAACACAGGGGCCGAGCCTCACATAAAGCCATTTAATCCTGCAAACCGAGTGAAGTCTTCCACCCATTCCGTCCCCTCCGCCATCACAAGGCTCAGCTTCCTTTTTCAGGAATTCAACAGCCATGGCCGCTACCATTCAATTCCTCATTAGTTCTGGCCCCTTGATGTCTAAGATGAAGGGGAAGACTTTGATTGCATCGTCCAACTCCCAGAGGAGAGCTAAGTTTGCGGGCCGCGGTATCCCTTTGCCTTTGAAGGCCGCCTTTAGTGTTTTCTCTAAGCCCCCTAGCAAGTCGCCTCGGAAAAGATGCTCCACCATTACCTTTGCCTCCACCTTCAGGAAATCCAGGTCCAGAATCACTGCTAGAAACCAAGAGGAGATGTGAGCATTGTCTCTCGCATATTCCTTTCTTTCCAGATGTCCTTTGCCTAAAACCATTTTGACTGCTACCATTGTCAGGGGGTCGTCGTCGAGCAGAATCTGCTTTAGCCTTTGATCCGTAATCTCCCGAAAGGCTATCTATCTCTTCGTTGCTACCAAGGAGACTAGTGTATCAACACCGAAACATTCCATTCCCCCCGCCGAAATGGAGATAATGAATTTTGACTTGCTCGACCTCGCCATTTGCAGCTCTTTTGGTGATCGTTCCCTGCACAGCAACAAAAAACAAAACAAATTTTGAAAACCAGATAGTGAGAATAACTTCATCAGATCATTTGAAAGCCCGTGAATTGTAAGGCCGAGCCTCCGTGCATGAATCTGAATTATGGCGAAGCGAGTGTTCGTCCTTGCCATGACGTTCTCCTACGGCCTTCAACCTTCAACCTTAATACATCTATCTCCTCATGTGAAGTGAATTGCCACTCGGCCCGAAAGCTTACGCTTTCATAATTGCCGTGCCCTATGTGTCGAGCTATTTTTGCTTGGATTCCTGTGTCATTCATTCCCCCTGACGACGCCGAGGACACCCCTGATTTAATGGGCATCAATCTTTAATTTATTCCCTTCCTCCTCCCGCCGTCAATTTGGAGAGGGCTTGGAATGATGTGGCGTTGCCACTAAGCGGTCACCTTGCACGCCCCATCCACCACCTCAGGTCCTCCCTCTCTGATAGCTTGTCAGGTGGCTATTTGAGGGGCGGAGGGGGCCCACCCTGCCACCCACATTTTATTTATTTATTTTTTAATATTAACATTTAATAAATTAAAATTTAATAGTTTAAAATATTTAATTTAGATTTTAGATTATCAATATATAAAACTTAGCACATGTAAATTAAATTAAAAGAATATAGGATTCTTTTATTTTAAAATTAACAATTTTAAATATTAAAAATTAAAATTGTGAACTTATGAATATTTTAAATTTATTGTAATTTATTAAATTTAACATAAAATTATTTTGTTTTTAACAATTTTAATTTATTATATATATAAAAATTAACAATTTTAAATATTTAAATTAAAAGTTTAAACTTTTTAACTTGTTAATATTTTATATTTATTATAATTTATTTAAATTTAATATAATATATTTTAGTATTTATAAATTATATATTTTAAAAATAAAATTTAATTTAGTATATTACTTATATATTTGTAATGTCCCCATTTTCGATGTCCTCCTTTGGGCTAGTGTGGTTCTGACTCACTATTTTTAGTAAGTACTATATTTAGTAACTAGTTTGGGCGGCAGTGCAGTGTAGGGTTTCCTGTTTGGGCAGTATGTTGAAGTTGTCTGACAAGCTTTAATGTTTTGGCTAGTTTATTATTT